>JAWZYV010012815.1:22500-147328 GCA_038373885.1 Cheiracanthium punctorium | reverse complement strand
CAAAAGAACTCGACCCTTTATTTTTCAGACAGAGGACGACGAAGGAAAACGGCAGAGGCCGTATTGTTTCACATAACGACGTTCATTTAGTTAGATTGTACTTTTTTATTTGTAAATATTCTTATTGTATAAATATAACTTTTAAATATTAACTGGAGTGATTGTTTGGTCCTCTAGACGCCCACTTTCAATAAAGCTTGGGCCTTGGCCTACTCAATCTATTTGCGCAACAGCATTGCGGGACGAAAATAAAACGAAATTTGGAGGGGTGCATTGCCCCATTGCCTCACATGCGGCCGTGACTCGGCAGAGGGCGGAGATTATCCCCCGATGCTAGCAAACCAAAAACACCAGCCAATTACTAGTAAAAGGGGATGCAGAAAGCCCCGTAAAAAAGAAAAAGAGAGAGAGCCGGAAAGCAGACAGTTGGGAGAGTCTGATTTGTTGAAAGGTAGAGTGAGAGAAACGTGAATAAGCTTGGTAATGACCTGGAGAAAATACCAACAGGGTACGTAAAAAACTTATGAATCCAGAGCGTTAGTGGCTGAGTGATGGCTACTACAGTCCAACCTGAAAGCTGGCTGTGCTTATGGAAAAGAACAGCGACCACATCATCATAATGGTATCTATTCAACTTTTTTTTTTACTTCCCGTCAGTGGCGCACACAAGGGGGGGGATCCAGGGGGTCCGGACCCCGCCATCGGCTTTGATATTTTTTTAGATTAATTATTATCCTATATCAGGGGCGTAGCCAGAAATTTTTCATGGGGGGGGGTTACGACTACTACAACTCATATATGTATACGTGTGTGTGATAATGTAGTGAGGAATATACATTTTGTATGGCAAAATTTCCTCATGGGGGGTCATGACCCCCCTAACCCCCCCCCTTGGTTAAGACCCTGTCCTATATCTATAGTAAATAAAATAATTCCAAAAAAATGTAGCAATAGTTTCAGTTCTAATAAATAAAAAAAGAATTTTTTTTCTCGTTTTCCTCAACTTTTCAAAAACGAACTGAAAGCGAACATAAAACACCATCTTGTTCTCAAAATTGTACAACTATTACTTTGCTTCCTATTGTACTGTGTAGTGTATTCTTAGGGAACTGGATGGGACGAGTTTTGCTGAATTCCATGTAATAAAAACGAGCTCTTTCATCACTTATTTTTGTCAATCTGGAACATCCCTAAAAGTTGGACCCCCCCCCCCCCCCAGCCAAAAATCCTGTGTGCGCGCCTGCTTCCCGTGATCGTGCCCCTGAAATACAATTGGATATATCTATTCTGCAAAACCACATCTCCCCAAATACTTTGATAATCCAGACTTTAATTTTCTACTGAGATATTTGAATATTGCATTTTGATTAATATTATTGGAATATCTAAGAATAAAAAGATGTTATTTACAGCTCAAATAACTTTTAGATTATTTCAGTGTTTGGGTATATCCCATTATTTACTTCTTTTCAGAGCTATTACAGGAGTACTTGCCAGGTAGGTTATTCGCGGCACAACCCCACTTTACGATCATTTTCGGCCTTAGCATTCATTAAATTTTAATAGTTTCAAAATTGCACGCCCCCACCGGAAAACCTGGGTGTCTTCAAAAACTTCGTCTAAATTTTCATTATGCTTGCAGAACTAACATACAGTTGAAATATACATTTTTTGTTCCCCCAAAATAATTGATTTATCCGATATTAAAACAAAATGTTTCATGGAACAAAATCACCAATTCATTTATGGAGAGTTAAAAAAAGCTACAGAAAATACAGAAAAGTATCAAAAGTATCCAATAAAGATTACACAGCTAAATATGAAAAATTTTAATTCCTATTCCATTTCAAAATAATAAAAACTCTCAACCCATTCACAATATTCTACTTAGCTACTAACCCCCTCTTTAAATATCCCGCTAATCGATTATTTAACCATTTTGAGCCGGCATTGACTCAACATTAAATAGAGTTCAGGGGCTGCATAATAATTGCTTTTTCGATACAAAGTTTCAGAATTTTTACTGATTAAATATGACTTTTAAAAATGCGTTTATTGACAAGCGTAATAACCAAGCGATAACACGATAGTATGTTTTATTTATCTAGATATTTTTAACAAATTAAAAAAAAATAGAAATATGCAGATTTTATTTACGCTCTAAGATTTGTTTAACTCACAATTAAATGATCTTAATACGAAAATGTTAGATTGCATTTTAGATACACGCTTATGTTAAGGTTTCAGAATATTATGATGGCGTGTGTTAATTTCTTGCATAAAAGTTCTCTGTAAGTTTTTTTTTTGTATGAAATGTTGGAAAAGTCCATATTGGTATAATGATCTGTTAGAAAATTGCTTTAAATTCCTTAAAAGTTTAAACACTATGAAGCATGATTTGTACTATCAAAAAAGTTGGCACGATTATTATGAGACAATTATTGGACAATTACCCATAAGAGGTGTTTAAACTGATAAGCTGAAGAGAAAGAGCAAGTTTTTTGTTCTATTTGGATAGAAGAATCTTTATCCTTGCGATTTTATGATTCTCTCTTGATTGAACCTTTAACGCCATTTGGATATTTTCAATGACTTCTTACTAAGATGGAGAAACTAGATATAGAACTGCATTGAAATTCCATTATTTACTGTCTGCCAGTAACATAAGAACATGTACATACTACTTAGTATTCTAGATTTTTGTTTCATATTCAATACGTTGCATCTGAAACTGTTTTGTTACTTGCAAAAAAAAGAAAGAAATTATATATTTAAACAACGTTAATCATTATACAACTTTAGTGTTGTGATATTTGTCTGAAATTGAAACTCGTGCGGTATTCCGTTCAGTTCATTGCAGACATAAAAGTCCAGCTAGGCAAATGTTCGAGTTCTTCAAAAAAATAAAACATGAAGGATGTTAACTAAAATAATGCCGATAATAAATAAAAACATAATGTTCCGTTAACGAAATTGTATGATGTTTCTCTGCTAAAGTGGGTCGATACCCACGCTTTAGTTAAAAATATTATATATAATCTAATTTAGTCATTTCATTTGTTGATTTTATAACAGTTTGCTGTGGAGCATGAAGTATTTTTGAGAAGATAAAAAAAAGATTGCTTTAATTTTATAATATAACTTCTATATAAAATAACGCATAAAAAAAGAACCGGTTTTTGGATACATCATCATTTATTTAAACATTTTTTTTTAAATCTAGAAATATATGCATCATATATTTTAAATTTTTACAGCCAGACGTTATCTATTAAAATTAAATTGAATCATTGATAATGTGAAAATACTTTTGTGTGAAAAAAACACGCATTTTGCTATATCATGTAAGATATTAATTTGCATTTTCAATGTTTTTCGAGTAAAGAGTTATAAACCAATCGCAAATGCTACTGAATGTAATTATTTTTTTAAGTGTTTCAGCTTAGTAAAATTATTACATCAGTATCTAAACTCAATCAAAATTAAACCACGGAGATAAATACATACATTTGCTTTTAATAGCATGTGCTTCAGATGACAAGAGCATAATTTGCAGATAATTACCATCCTTCAAAGCTTTCAGGGACAGCATTTAATTTTGCCTTGGATTACATTCTACAGTTTTTTTAAACGTCTTTCGCATCATTTTCGGTTAGTTAATAAATCCTCATAAGTATCTGTAAGTCTGTATCACTTTATATTTAAATTATACTTCTTTAAAACATTAATTATATCTGAAATGACTCGATTTTCTTCAATTCAAATGATGCTATAATTTTTGAAAAGTTAAACAGAATCGGATTTCGCATAAAAAACTGCGTTTCCTAATTGGAATTTGAATTAGAATATTTTTCAAAAAGAGCATATTTCAGTTTCTGAAGTGTTGAATATTTCAGAAGTATTTTTATCTCTCTTAAAATAAGTTTCCTTTTGATAAAGCGAAATAATAAAAATTTCTTCGAGACGAATGTCGCATTTATTGATACCTTTCATTAAAACAGAAAATTTTAAAAGTGATAAATAAAGCATATATATATATATATATATATATATATATATATATATATATATATATATATATATATATATATATATATATATACATATATATACCAGGTCTTCGAACCGTAATTTTATTTGCTTCGGTTTTCGTTCCGCGGTTCAAAAAATAGCGGTTGAGCTCCTGTATTCGTTCCTCCGAAAATAACGGTTTTTGGTTTTCGATTCAGTTCCGAGTGAATAATTTTATATTATGTATGTTCGTATTTGTTCTAAAAATGTAATTCTATCATGAACTGAATTAAATATGTCTTCTACAAGCAGTTTCATGCGAAACTGTTGTTGTTTATTTTGATGAAATCGAATCAGACCTGATGCATGCGTAAATGGGAGGAATCCTTCAAGAAATGAAAACAGACTGTACATGTACTGATAGTGATAATTGTAATAATGGTAATTGTATGGTTGACGTTAAATTAGAAAATATTCATAAGTTGGTTACAGTAACAAAATGATTGAAGATGTACCGAAACGAAACAAACCTATTTTTTTTCCAGTTGAGTTCCGGTATTCGTTCCGACCAAAATAACGGTTTTTCCGGTTTTCGGTTCAGCACCTGTTCAAGTCCCTGATGTATACACAAAACGTATTTTGAAGTAGTTTGTTTTAAAAAATAATTGTTTTTACTTAAAATATCATGGGTGCAAGGAAAGAGAAAATACTATATATGCAAAATGTTATAACTGCATATAGAAAAAAAATTACACGTATAGTAAAATACATCATGTTTTGAAAATTAAGGAAAAACTGAAGATAAAAATAGAATCCTTGAAACAAATATTAATTAAAAAGCATATTTTTTTCACACACGATAGTCGAACTTTGCTTATGAAAACTTATTTACCAAATGTTAAAGCAAAAAATCAGTAAAAAGTTTTAAATTTTTGTAGAACTTACATGTGAATATAATGATTTCCATATTATATTCGTTTTCAAAAGTTATGTATTTACCCTTATCATACATTTTACGGGAAAAAGATAATTATCCGGATAAATAACATATTATAAGGTATATTTTGTACATTATTTGAAATATACATATCAATGATATTATTCAGTTTTACACATATGACATTACTATGTATTTTTAGTACGTTAAGTTATTGAGAAAATTTTCACACAGCTTACGTTAAAGCAGCTGTACTCTATAAAAATCTTAAAACTACAAATCATGAAAAGTCATAGGTTGTTTTGATTAATTTTCCAGCACAGCTTGATAGCTCGGAATGTAAATTATTATCTGTAAAACCATGATGATAGAAATACGCGTCTTTTATTTGAAATTTAAAACCACAAACGGTGGTGAAACCTTCAAATCCAGTTATCATAATAGTACATCCATTAGAAAGGATTATTACACCACAAAAGGTTTTATTAGATTTTTTAAAGTGCAATAGAACTGAAAAAGTAATTCTACAGAAATAGTATTTGTTACTGATATTATTAGCATAACTGTACGAGGTAAATATAATACAAGGAATTTAAGTTACTTTATTTTTATAAATTTACAACAGAAATTAAAAGTAATAATTTCCTAAACGGAAATCAAAAATGCGACAGCAAGTATCCCTTTTGTCTCTTAGTTTGACTAGATATTAAATATGACAACAAGTTTTAATGTCTAATGTTAATATTTAATTTTTTTTCGTATTTTATTCTCGTTAGTTATATCAAATAGTGCATTGTTGAATATGATTGGAGATATAATCAATTCTACTAGTATATTGCATGGCATTTGTCAGAAAAATTTTAAAATCTTTAAAATGACTGCTAGATCGTCTTTTTTTGTGTGTGTTTCAGCAGATTTTCAATGAAAAGTGTATATTGGTGTCTACGGAATCAATTTTTATTATCTGTACCATGAAAAAATACTTTACTACTTCATAAAGTAACAAAAAACATTAAGTTAATCTAACATTACATATTGAGCGATCAGTACATTCAAATTTTGAAAAAAAATATGGAATACTTTAAACATGCATAGAACTGCTATGTATTAAAAGTGTATTATAATCTATACGTCGTCCCTATTTTTCTTCTTTGTTCCATAAAATATTTCTTAGAATAGAAATATATATTGAGTTCGCCTACTAAAATTGTTTTACTATCCCCGCCAAGAATACGCTAACTATACTTCTCCTCGGTATTGTTTTAGCATTTCCCACTTTCGCACTAAACTTGGAAGATATCGCCAAACTAGGTTGAGTTTTGGATACTTATCTGTCCCTACCAAACTCGGCGACAAATCTTCAAAAATTGCAAAACTTACTTTTCAAAATTTTATCCCCACCACACACACACACCACGCCGTCTGCAACCCTTTTGAAAAATGCAACAAAAATGTATTGACGTTCACAGGTCATGTCCACAAATTATGCCCATAAAATATGCCGATATAAATTACCAGCGTAAGCAAAATAGCACTCTAGTGCTAAAAGATACATCGAAATATTTATGATGGTGTTTAAATCCGGACTATTTCACAAATACATATGGCTACTGTTTTAATGTTTAATGTGTCTTTATACAACAAAGAAATACTCAAATATACAACATATTTACAAATTTATCTTAAGTAAATTCCCTACACGACGTATCATATTTCCTTCAAAAAACCTTAAATGCACTACTTTTTCCCTGAAAAAAAAAAGACTTTTAAACATGCTAACGCCCCTGAGTAGAAAAACCATAACGAAGTACCTAATTACCATGGCCGTGCACTTTTTATCATTTCTTATCATTCGAAAGTTTTCTTTTATGTTCAAATGTATTCAAAAATGAAACCTTTAATAACGAAAGTTACTGTATGGAATCTTAAAGCTCATTATCAAAGAGCTACAAAGAAAATTACGGAATAAAATTTCGAAAAATATCTGATTAAGATAAGAAATTATTGGATAAATGAAATAATGATATCCAAAATAAGCATTAGCATATTTGTTTCTCTGCAGTTAGCTAGGAAAACTTGATAGAACTTTTATTATGTTCAAAGAAAAGTGTATACAGTGTAATAAAGAGTGAGTTTCATTTTAACTCTAACTAAAGAAGAGGATAGAAATTTCTTTCATCGCTATCAATGCTTACATTTTGTAAATATAAATATAGATCACAGATACATACATAACATTAATGTATGGACTAGAAGTAACAAGAGCTTCCAGAACTTTAAAATATTGTATATGGAGCAATGCCTATTCCATGTGATTGCTTAATCAACTAAAGAAATTTGTTTCATTTGAAATTCGTCAAAAGTGAATATACTATATATGTATGTATGTATGTATATTAAAATTGCAAAGGTGCAAATTAAGGAAGCCAAACAACAATAAATATAAATGTAGTCAATTTACAGCCAATAAATATTAATAAATCAAAAAGTTAATGAGCTCGGAAATAAGCAGAGATACTTTAAAACACAATAGAACTGTGTAACATGTAACACGATATATTGATAAAAACAAATAAATATTTTATGCTTGTTTTTACGTCTTTACAACGATGGTTTAAAACTAAAAACCACACTCATTGTCATTACTTTGTAAATTTGATATGAATCCGTGAGCACCCAGCTAGAAACCTATAAATTTACTGTGCTAATCATCTCCCTCAGAGGGAGCTTGGCTATTTATATATTTTGTAGCTTTTTTGTGGTTTCAACTGGATTTAAATAATGTTTAAGCATTATCATTCCTGATTCGAATGCATAAGAATTTCAGCTATTACATTCCGCAAGAGCAAAATTTAAAATAGGTCATAATTACTGTAATTACATGACGTTTTTCTGAAAATTTTCAAAATTAGATCAGATGCACGAACGGAAGACATTAAGCGATTTTTTTCATCTCTCCGGCTGTTTTCAGGTGGTATAACTAGGTACTTTTGCTGATGAACAATTTTCGGCATACATATTTATATGCAACACTCTAAATTATCTTTATCATAGATTCGAGAAAGATATTTTAGGAAAATATACATGATAATTGTTTGCATTAGTGCCATCTTTTACTGAAATATCCTAATTATAATGTATCATAATTTACTGAATTCTAAGTACATATATCCGCAGATATACAGTTACTTTTCAAAAAAGTGAACATCTTTATTTATTTATGTTCTTAATAAACTACTATTATCTTAAAAAGGACTAAATGTTATAAAATAATTCCTCCCGCCTCCATAAATATGTACAATCACATAGAGACTCGCCTAAAACATGTGAATGCATAATTTTAACGATTGTAATGATGTTTTAATATTTTAAAAAAAAAGTAGGTCTCATGCAAGAGATAATTAGTGCATGAGTAGTTCATCTACGTCACAAACATTTTTAATTGCAATGCAAATAGTATTGTTAAAGAAAACTCTGCTTTTTCCCTGGGTTCGTCGTCTAAAGTCCAGTAAGCGTAGAAATTTCTAGTAAAAAGTCCACATGTCAGGATGGAACACGAACATTATTGCTTCTAGAACTTCGACGAACAAAAGCCAGTAGCTTGCTATGCCAGTCCACTCAGTACCGAAGCTTTCACTAATGTTGTAATTCTCACACGAAATAAAAACAATTCCACAGGCGAAAATTCAGTGGAAACTTACAAGAGAAATCGTAAACATTCCCTCAAGATTCAGCAATAAAGAATTTACGCACAGCACTCAAAAGCAAAGCTTCTAGAACAAGCTACACTGCTGGCCATCGTAAATGCAACACCCTGAAGGAAGCATGCAAATAATATGAAATTTACAACATGCATTAGCTGAGGTGAGATATGCAAATGATTAGAATTTCAGCGCAGACGCACATCAAGCGCGCCTGTGGCGCCACCTCAAAGCGCTATTTAAGGCTTGGAGATTTCGACGGTTTCAAGTACAGCAATTGTGTTTTTCTTGCTTTTTTTTCAAAAAAACGATAAATTATGCCTCGTAGGAAACAACGATCATCTTTTGATCAAGTATCCGAGTTTGACAGAGGAAGGATAGTGGCATACCGAGATTGTGGGTTATCTTTCAGGGAAATCGGTCGTCGTATTGGACGAAACCAAACAACTGTGATGCGGATATGTGATCGTTGGGTGCAGGAGGGTACGACGGACAGACGTGATCGACCGCATCGACCTCAGTGCACCACGTCACGTGATGACAGGCAGATTGTACGCATGGCAGTGACGGACCGCTCAGTCACATCACGAACCATATCACAGCAGATTCAGTCTGTAACGCATCATCCAGTGTCTGCACGTACCATTCGACGTCGTTTACAGCAGAATGGTCTGTCCGCAAGACGTCCGTTGCTTTGTCTACCTCTGACGCGGAACCACAGACGTCTCCGCCGCCAATGGTGCGATGAAAGAAGGATGTGGACGACAGAATGGAATGAAATTCTCTTTACTGACGAGTCACGTTTCTGTATGCAACACCACGACGGTCGGATTCGAGTCTGGAGACACCGTGGAGAGAGGATGCTGAACAGCTGCATTATGCACCGTCACACTGGTCCTGCACCGGGTATTATGGTATGGGGCGGTATCGGATATCTCTCTCGCACTCCTCTAGTACGCATTGCCGGTACTTTAACCAGCCAGCGCTACATCTCCGAGGTGTTGGAGCCAGTTGTCCTTTCTTACCTTCAGTGCTTGCCAACAGCCATATTTCAGCAGGATAATGCACGGCCACACGTGGCACGCATTGTCCAAGGGTTCTTCGTCAATCACCAGATTGAATTGCTTCCCTGGCCGGCGCGCTCTCCGGATCTTTCGCCGATAGAAAACATGTGGTCCATGGTTGCTCAACGACTGACCCAGAGTTCATCCCCAGCTGTCACACCAGATCAACTTTGGCAACGTGTGGAAGCTGCTTGGTCTGCTGTACCCCAAGAACACATTCAAAGTCTCTTTGAATCAATGCCGAGGCGTGTGGCAGCTGTGATCTCCAACAACGGCGGCTACTCTGGGTACTGATTTTGGCAGGAACCACGCTTCATAGAATGCTGTAAATTTAATCATTTGTTACTTGGTCAACATGTTATCTACACAATAAATTTTGTTGTGATATCTCTTGTTTTTCTTGGTGTTGCAATTTGGGTGGCCAGCAGTGTAATATAGCTTTCTACAGCACAATTACAGCGTAATACAGTGAACTCACTCAACGAATGCTCTGTGAAAAACTGACTTGAATTCCCCGGCCTGTCTCCTTTTATATTTCCAAACGTACTTTCTAGAAAAATCGGGATATGTAGAAAGACCCCAAACAATCGCGTTTTGATTACGTCATAGAATAGTAATAGAGTAATATTAGTCTATTATGTGATGTTGATGCAGTAAAAACACATTTACAGGCAGCATTGAAAAAATCGCGCCAAATGTTCGAAATGTCGCCAAGCTTGGCACCTTTTTGCGAAATATCGCCAAATTTGGTGACAAAAATAAGTCCCAAAAGTGAGGTTAGCTAAAGCCTACGACCAAAATTTCTCGAGATTGCTAGAAAACTCTATATAAACCAAACTGCTAAATTTAATTATTTAACGGGTAGGATACGAATTTTAAACTGTTTCTATTATCCGGGAAGCAGAACAGACCGAAAATTCGTCACTGTATAAAATGTTGTGTGAGTTTTCTTAGTGAAAGTTGCTCAATTGCTCTCTAAACTCCTTACTAGTATTTACTGCATGCTCCCCAGGTTTTTCCGCTTTGAACATTACAGGTATTTTGAGAGCTATGAAAAATTCACGATCACGAATTTTTAGAAGAGGCTTTATGTGGTTAAAAATCCGTATGGATCTATAGATGAAATTAATTTATACTTATCTTCAAAAATGTAGTAACGTATTATTTTTTATTTAAGTAATTATTTTCTGCTTTTTTGTCTTGTGTGTTTGGAAATTTAAAATTGGGTTTTAACATCTTCAGTAGACAAAATATGAAACCCAAGGTTAATGTCAACAAGAAATTTAACATTCAACTAATATTTCGAAAAATGCATTTTGTAAATCTGAATTTCTTAGTGATTTTAATTTCAGACGAACAATAAGAGTAAATTGATGCGATTTCAAGGTAAATGTCTCTCCTTTTTTCCTAGGGAAAAAAAATTTATTTTAATAATTAAGTAATTATTTTCTGCTTTTTTGTCTTGTGTGTTAGGAAATTTAAAATTGGGTTTTAACATCTTCAGTAGACAAAATATGAAACCCAAGGTTAATGTCAACAAGAAATTTAACATTCAACTAATATTTCGAAAAATGCATTTTGTAAATCTGAATTTCTTAGTGATTTTGATTTCAGACGAACAATAAGAGTAAATTGATGCGATTTCAAGGTAAATGTCTCTTCTTTTTTCCTAGGGAAAAAAAAAAACAGATATTCAAATTTGTATGTTCTTGGCTGAGAAATTCGTCGAAAAATTCTTGGCGTTAAATTTGTTCTAATGCCTAGCCTATGTAGTAAAATCCCCACTTTTTTGCAGATTATAAATCTCTCTTCTATTTCCAGCCGTTTATTTTCAAAGCAAATAGAGATTCAACAAAGATTTGAACAGATTTGAAAATTTCAGATCACCAATTTGGATACAAATACATGCCTTGTATGATAAAATTATCTATCTATATACAGGCTGTCCAGTGCTAACGGTGTACAATGGCTATTTCCTAAACCGTTAGTCAGAGACATAGTTCCAATTGCAAAAGTACTTTAAATTGTATAATCTACTACATAAGAAGCAATCGAAGTCAATAAATTGAATCCTATAACAATTACGAAATTTAAATTTTTGCACGGTCCCCTGGTCCTATCAGTTACACTTAGAAAATTTTCTTTATCCAATTTCATGCACAATAAAAAATAGTCCTTCTACGACTAAAGTTCGCCGAGTTACAGCTGCTTAAAGTTAGAGCAATTTTCGAGCTGCGAAATAGGGGTTGTACACAAAATGAATTTAAGAAAAATTAATGTGCATGGTTTTGAGCATGGTTTTGTAATATTTATCAGCAATTTCATTAACTATTTTATGATTGTAGATTGCAATAAAGGAGATAAATGTTTATCTATGTGTATCCAATCTTATAAATAAAAATGAAATTCTGTTTGTTTGTTTGTTTGTTTGTTTGTTTGTTTGTTTGTTTGTGGATTTGATTCGTATACAAATCCACAAAAAATGGACCTATCGGCCTGAAATTTTAGCACAGATGTGTAAAAATAATATAGAATAAAACCACTGTCCACTTTAAAAACTTTGTAAGTCCACCCGTTCCCGGAATTTAAGAGATTTTTTTATGCTCTTCACGCAAAAAATCTTTCCGTAATTGTAAACCCCTGTAGTGAAAAAAACGGGTGAAATAAGGATCGTGGTTGCCATGTGTGGCGATTTTGCCGAATAAAAATGTCGTTCGTATACAAATCCACAAAAAATAGACCTATCGGCCTGAAATTTAGCACAGATATGTAAAATAATATAGAATAAAATTGTAGTCCACTTTAAAAACTTTGAAAAGTCCACCTGTTCCCGGAATTTAAGAGATTTTTTTATGTTCTTCACGCAAAAAATCTTTCCGTAATTGTAAACCCCTGTAGTGAAAAAAGTGTAAAAATAAGGATCGTGGTTGCCATGTGTGGCGATTTTTGCCGAATAAAATGTTTTAAATTCTCAAAGTAAAAATAAAAAGAATAATAATGATTTTTTTTTTTGTTAGTTTATATTCGTAAGGTTATTTTTTTTTTTTAAATTATAATATCGTGTGCATGGGAAAATCAGAGCAGGAATGTAATGCTTTTACACGCAAAACAATAAGAATTGAAGATTTCAGAGGCTAATGTGTAAATTTTTTTTAGTTTGGCGAAAAAAATAAAATGGCTGAAATATGGATTTTGAGTAAGTGAGTTCTAGCGGTTTGCCCAGTTTTTCGGCTTGGCGCAATTTATTGAGAGCTTAACCCATTTGTGCCTGGATATTTTTTGCGACTTTCTTCGATTTTTACTGATAACAGAAATAATAGATATATTTCTGATGTCAACTTCTTGAACAAGGGATGATTTCTTTTAAAATCATTATGCATAGAAATCGAAATATCAACATCCTACTGGGTCATGTTAAAAATATTTTGTAGAGTTGAGGCTCAATACTCATGAATAAAGGCTAGGAAAAAATAAATAACGCTTTCGACTAATAGCGAAAAATGCCGTCCCAAAAAAAGGGACACTAGGCATAAATGGGTTAAGGAAATAGATTTTTGAAAAACAAGTGCAAAGGTTTTATTAGAATACAGCGTTAAAGTTTAATGATCCGTGAAGAAATAATGCAGTTATTAAGGGATTTCAAGCGATCTAACTTCAGAATTCTCGCCAATTGAATACATTGATTTAAGTTGGGGGAATTCCGCCAAATTTCAGAAAAATTGAAATCTTCTCATTTAGTACATCGGAGTAACGATGAATAAAAACACATTAAAGTTGATAATTAAAAAAAAAAAATCGGCTGTATTAAGGGATTCCACTTTTCAAATAAATGCCTGGCGGTCGAACCATTTCCCATTTTGATTGCTGCTAAGTCAATGTTTCGAATGATTCCCTGAAAAAAATTCTTGCAAAATGGCGTATGTTGGCACTTTGGCGAGGCTTAGATTTTAAAAACTGGATTTTATTTGAGACTGGTATATATAATAACACTGGTTATAGATAAAAATGAATGTTGGTATGTGTTTATGAGGTTGAAAAAACTCCAGCACCGTTGAGCACCGTTGCACGATGAAATTTGGTTCACCTAAGACTTTTATCATGGAGAAGGTTTTTTATGCTATCCGTTTTTCCTTAACTTGCCACTTGGTGCCGCAGCACAACGTTGAATTCTATTCCGTTTTAGCCGTTTGCTATTTGAATATCGTCCAACCGATTTCGATGAAAATTTGGTACACGCGAATATTAGAACACGGAGAATATTTTTTCACTATCCATTTTGCTGTAACTTGCCGCTAAATGGCGCTGCAAAGCAACAACTTCTATACCGTTCGACCGACCAGCATAAAATTTTTTTATACTTACACATATGAGCACGAAGAATATATTCTAACTGCGTTCCTTTTGATGTTACTCACCACTAGATGACACTGCAATGCATTATTATTTTAACTCGCCACTAGACGACGCTGCAGCAGGCCAAATTCTTGACCATTCAAACGGTCGCTATGAAAATCAGTATACATAGCTATTTGAACAATGAGAATATTTTGGCGTTATCCATTTTGCTATAACTCGCCACTTGACGGCGCTGTAGCAAATCATTACTTTAATTAACTACTAGATGGCCCTGCAGTGTATCACTTCTTGACTGTGCAAATGATCGTTATGAAAAATTGGTATACATAGATAGTTGAACACGGTCGCTATGAAAATCAGTATACATAGCTATTTGAACAATGAGAATATTTTGGCGTTATCCATTTTGCTAAAACTCGCCACTTGACGGCACTGTAGCAAATCATTACTTTATTGAACCACTAGATGGCCCTGCAGTGTATCACTTCTTGACTGTGCAAATAATCGCTATGAAAATAGGTATACATAGGTATACATAGGGGAAGAGTTTGGCGCTATCCATTTTCCTATAACTTGCCACTAGATGTCGCGTCAACACATGAACTTCAGGCCTGTCCAGCCGATAGTCATGAAAATTCGTATACATCGATATCTGAATGCGAAAAATATTTTCGCCGTATCCGTTCTGCTAAAACTCGCCACTAGATTGCGCTACGCCGCATAGCCTTCTGCACCGTACAAACGATTGCCTTGCAATTCGGTATGCATGATTATTGGACACAATATAACGCGATATCCACTTTGCTATATCTGTTTATTACAATGAATAGTAATCACCACAAATCGTAATATCAAAAAGTCCATTCATTCCCGTGCGAAGAACGGGTACTTCAGCTAGTAAATTAATATAAAAATATAGCCTATACTGACAATAAAACATTTTAAAGAGTATTTTAAATGAACGTGTGTTAAATAACATAAATTTAAAAAACAAACAAACAAGGGAATTAAACTTTTCAATAAACATTAAATCAGAATATCAACCATTTTAAAATACGAATATTTGCAGTTTTAGAAACTTAAAATAATATTACAAATTCTATTAGCGTAACATTTTCTCAAAGTAACTTCCGTCGTCTGCAATGCAAACATGCACCCGTGTCAAAAATTCTTCCTGTACTTTGCGCAGCATACTTGGTGTTACACACCTGCACATGTACGATTTAGTAAGTCTGGTGGACTTTTTGATTCTTTTTCATATATTTTATTTTTCAAGAACACCCACAGAAAGTAATCTAAGGGATTCAAGTCTGGGGATCTTGGAGGCCACTCAACAGGACCGAAGTACCCAATTATATTATTTCCAAATGTTTCTGTTAGAACAGTACGAGGCTTTAGTGATTTATGTGCTGGAGCACCATGATGATGAAACCACATTTGTGAAAGATCTCCTAGTGAAACACACTATTCTAAGAAGTCAGTCACTGGGCTCTCTAAAATCTGTGCATATCTTTCGGACGTTAAAGCGCCATCGAAAAAAAGTAGCCCAATTAAGGTCTCTTTCCATATGTCACACCAAATATATAGAGATCAAAGCACTTGATGTCTGTTCAACGAATGATATGCGGGCTTTTCAGAGACCAATAGTGACTATTTTGTGTATTTATAAAACCCTGTCTTGTAAACGATTTGATTATCTCCAACAGTTTCCGTGGCGCAAAACCATGGTATACAAACCATGGGGGCTGATGCAAAGAAATTGAAAAACTTTCCGCCTTGTAATTGCTCCCCATTAATCATGCAAAGACGAAAAGGTACATTGTTCCCTGTATTGAAAGAATGCAATCTAGAAGTGCGAGTTTTTTTTTTTTTAAAGAAAAGGTGGGTATAAGACTGTTGTCCTATTTATAGGACAGTTAGAAAACGCGGGTCACATGTCTGTAATATTTATTTTCTTCAAGGTTATACTTAATGTTTTGAACAACACTGATCATCTACTAAAAAACTGCATATTTTTGTTGAAGGGAAATTTTTGTTTGTTATTTAATGTCTTAAAGCTATGACTTTTTTTAGGGGTAAACTTAAAGGAATTTTTTTCATTAATTTTTCCACGAATTTCATTTTTTCTTATTAATATACTAAATTTTACCTCCTTGCAGTAATTTACAAGAAGTTTTATGTCGATTTAATTTATTTTCTTTTATTTTATCCGTATTTAATTCAACTGTCCTATAAATAGTACGGCGGTCCAATATGGGTTAATTCAATTTCACATAGTTTATCTCGGTTTGTTTAATTTTTTAAAAGCGTAATAATTACTCAAATGAAATATTTCTCAAATATTTTGTATGATATATGATTTCCAATTTAATAAAAAATTATTAAAGTTTATTTTAAAATTAAAAAAGCCGTATACATTTTATTTTTATTACAATCGCTATATTCGAGGACCTCCAAACTTAATATTTGGTTCTCCTTGGGCCAGAAGATTTGATAATTTAACCTAGTATATTGAAAATCTTCCTTTAAGTGACCCTATGATGGATAGTATCACTCTGCAATTCAATTTTCTAGTATCGGAGCTAAATATTGACACAGTGACTTAGGACTAAGTTACTCAATTTTTACAGAAAAAAATAAAATTTGCAATTTACAGTAATTTACTTCCCAGAAAAAAATAAAGCTATAAAAAATTGACTTTATTGAAAATTTGAAATTTACTCAATTTAGACGGCAGCTTAAAATAAAATTTATGTATCTCAATAAAAATCAGTAGACCATAGATACATTAGGTCTAAAGAGTTTATATTTGTCACAAACAGAACTAAATATTTCATTCAGTTGCAAATTCTCTCCCCTCTTCTTTGATGAATATTATATTTGGTAGCCTGCGAAAAAAAAATGCATTCAAATAATATCTTAAAATATACACACACCAAAAGAGCCATTACATTATGACCACCCACACATTTTTCAACGAACTCGTCTGGATGACATGGAAAAACGTAATTAAGTGGCAATGGTATTTAACTTTGCTGGAGAAGGCAAGGAATCATGCGGCGGAAAAAATAAAACGATATCTTTTATAATATCGCTTTATAAGTTATCGATTCTAAGCGATATTATGTCGAATAGAAGCGATATTCGATATAATATCGCTTAGAAATCGATATCAACTACGTCAACAGTGGGTACAGGAACATCGAGACTGCACCACGTATATGTCGAAGAGAGTTGCCCGTTCTGAAGAATCCCGATTTCTCCTTCATCACGCCAAGTGTCGTGTCTGGGTAAGCTGTCTTCCAGGAGAACAGCTTATCCCCCCCCCCCCGGCAGTTCAAAACTTGCAATTGTCCAATATCTCGACTTTGTGTGGCTTCTGCTTAAATATTTGGTACAACCTGTCTCCAGTATCTACCAACAACTCGAGGCATCCATGCTCAGGCGAGTTGCAACTGTTTTGAAGGCCAAAGGAGGCGCAGCGCGTTATTCAGTAGGTGGTCATAATATAATCTCTTTTCGGTGTAGATTTTATTTTAAAGGACATTATAAAAACTATTCCCTCCACCTAAATATTCCAGTTTTGTTTACCAAAATGTATACTGCTGCTCTTTATTTGTATTATAAATAATTTTATTGAAACTTTCTATTTTATTTACAGAAAAAAATGCATATTACAAGTGTCGTCTAAAAGGGCCACAGTGGCTCAGTCGGATGGAACTAGGTTCGCATCAGATCTCCGAAAGCCGAGCTGCAACGACGGTCAGCACTTGGGAGGGTCAAGCATTTCCCGTACGGACTACTCTGACATCTGGTCCATATAAAATCTGTCTTCTCCCAGTGTCCTCAATGATGAAACGATATCTTTAGTGGTGTCAATCCAAGTATAAGTTACTCTTCAGGAATTGGTCCAATATTAGGGAACATCGTATAGTAAGATTCATTTATTGGGAGTGATCATACTAAAGATGCCAACACTTCCGACCTCTATATTGTCGAATGACTCTAGGGCAAGTGCGAAAAAATAAGTATTTCATGAAAATATAAATTCATCAATCTTTAGCGCTCTCCTTCGCTACAGTTCGCAAATGTTAGCATGCGGTCAAAAGCGTGTCTTAGCATGAAAACAATACTACATTTTTTCTATCTGAATTCCATGAAAAGCATTTTTTTCACAAAATGCTTAATTGAAACAGACAAATGTATAAAATGCTCATGATATTCCAAGCGGAAATTTATTTGCATTTGCAGGAATGAGTACAAATTTTATAATTTAATAAGAATTTCAAGAAAAATAAGCGTGTAATATTATTAAAAATATTGGACTTGCTATAATTTTTTCCCATGCAATACATCTAAGCAGCATTCTTTCAACTGATTCTAATTTGAAGTTAAAAGGACGATATGCATAAGGTCATATTTTCGGATTTGTTGAAAACAGGAAAAAAAATAGAATTGCTGCAATGATACTTTCAATGGATATAAAACACTAGAAACATTGTTAATTATAAATATGTTAATATATATGTTAATATAATAAATAAAAATTAAGAACTTTCAGAAAATATTACTCCTTTCTTTTTAACTGAAAGAAATACTTTCAATTAAAATGTACCTCTTCATGTTTTCTTAAAATTTTACGCTCCATGTTGTAAAATTTTATTTTATATGTTTTATATACAAAATGAGAAAGTCTAAATTTGAATAAAGAAAAACAGTTTAAATGCTAGAAGTAAATCTTCCACGCTCCATCCACGCCTAAAATAAATAAATATGATCATTTTTAATAATGAGGATGATACAAAAGCAGGAGGAAAAGAAGCTAAAAATGTAAGAACTAGATGATAAAATAAATATTCCTAAATAGTAATAATAATAGTCATAATAATAATACTCAAAAGAGAAACACAAATATGTGCAAGATTAATTTTCAGGAGATAGATTTAAAAATTTTTTTGGATGTGATATTATGACGACGAATATTATACATGCATAGCTAATGTAGATTTTCCATTTTAATATCTACCTTTTGGTTTTTTTTCCATTGTTTAAATTTAGATGCTTTTAAATGTTTAGTGTCTTATTAGCCGTTTTTTAAAATATTCTAGGCGGTAAATCACTCACGCTTTATTTATTTGTCTAGATTTTTTTTTCCTTTCTTGTAGTTTAATTTCTTGCAAATTATTTCAATAAACGTTATTGTTTCAAAGATCTTTATTCTAAAGATCTTGCATCTATTTATTTTTCCCTTCTGGGTATTATCATTATATTATTATTATTGAATATTTATTTTATCATCTAGTCATTACATTTTTAGCTTCTTCTGCTTTTTTTTATAAATATAGTCTTATATCCACTATTACTTACTAATGCTGTGTAGTCTTGAAATATGAAGTGCTTGGATTTGGCTTTCATTTTGCAGTTTGCTGTCACCGTCTTTCTGCTATAATGCTGATTTGGTAGGTGCTTTGCTCTTTGGTTTCAAAACACCTTAAATGAAAGCGACTAATCTTGACTGCTTATCGCTTCCAACAGAGTTACATGCTGTTCTCTTAGATTAAAAAAATAAGTTAAATATTCAGTTAGAATTTCGGTGTGGACATAAAGTGGAATTTTAAATCAAATCTTGTTAAACATTTCAAATATTTACGTTTATACATGTATCTATACGTCCTACGCTTCTCGATAGCACCCTTAATCCAAAAATCTATCACACCATAGTTATCTATATAAATAAAACAGACTATAAAATGTTAGGCCGTTTCTCTGTGTCTCGCCTAGCTCCTAGATGGGTGATCCTAGACCTACTAAATTTTGTATAGATATTCTCCAGGACGGGTCCCGACATACCTCGAAGCGAATTTTTTGAAATTCGAATTATTTTAGGAGATATCGATAAAAAACCTATCGCAGAAGGCTAATTTTGCTCTCGCCATTTCTCAATTGTAACCCAGCAGTGGAAAGTGGGAGAATTTAGCATATCCAGGTTGCCATATTTAGCAAGTTTATTCAATGATTCAGACTCTTGAAGTAAAAATAAAAGAATAGCGATTTTTTTTAGATTAAATTTATTTGTAAGGTTATTTTTTAATTAAAATATCGTGTGCATGTGAAATCAGAGCAGGAATGAAATGTTTTATACTCAAAAAGAAAAATAAAATTTGGAAATTTTCCGAGACTAAAACGTGCAACTTTTTTAATTTGGCGAAAAATAAAATGCTTCATATGTGATTTTGAGAAGATGTGATTCTAGTGCTTGGAGCAATTTATCGTCTGATACACGTCCAGAAAAAGAATGTTAGAAATATCAATTTTAATTGCGTTTGATTGCACTCATGAATAATGATATACTTTCCAACTTAATGGAATAAGGAAAGAAAATAGGGAAAATCCATGGATTATAATACGCTTTAAATATATAGCACTTTAGTAAGTATTTAAAATCTGAAAGTTTTTCAGATATTTTTCCTTTTTGTTTCTTTCCTTTCCGGTTTTTTATGAAGGCCAATATATACAGAAGCTCTTCAGAATGAAAAAAGGACGAAAATAATTTGTACCTTTTTGTAGGTTTTTATCATTTAATCATCTTAATTTTGTAACCAGGAGCAGCCCGACACGGTAAACATCGTATCTGGGCGCCGGCTCCCAAGGGGCGTCGATTCGAACTCAAAAACTAAGTAGAGCATAAATGGGGGCCTCTTATTAGCAGGGGGCATCACTTACCCTAGGGCCTTTCCTTTTTATAACCCCCTTAATTTTAAATTCCGTCCATAATCTGAGAGTTTTCAGTGCCAAGGAAGCCGGTGTGGAACAGTATTATCTCAGAACAAGATATATATATATATATATATATATACATTTCGATTTTGTATTATTAGATTAATTTCTGGAGGTTGAAAGACACCTTTAAACTATTTCAGTAAACAGCACAAAAGTAAAATAATCGATAAGAATATAAGTATATAGAGAAAAATGCATGAGAAAAAAATGTATAGAAAAATGAAATAAATACTCAAGCGAAACATACATAACTCGTATTTGTTATATAGGAAATGCAAGTCGAGAAATACAACACCTGAACTTTGCCGAAAATCGATGGAATGGTTTAAGAAAATCTCCTTTGAACAAACATATTTTCTCTTTTGAAGTATAAGAAAATCCCCAAAGTATACACCTATAATTTAAGAAGTCTTTCTTTCTCACCTCTCGAGTGTTAGCTTCACATAGGCTTTTTCGGCAATATATTCAGTCCTTTTCTTTTTCATTGCATTCGCTGATATTTAAACCTGTTAAAAGGATAAAGCGAATTTTTTAATAAATAAATTGGAATGTATACGGTAGTATATTTCATTATTGCGGAGAAAAATGAGATATTATGTATACATACTCTCACATACGTATATATCTATGTAAAAAATTTCAGAAAGAAAACCAGCAGACAAGTTAGCCCTACATAAAAACTCATCTAAATTTTACAGTTCAAGCCGAAAATATACTATAAATTAATAATCTAAATGTCTAATATAAACTAATATGAAACCAATTTAGCTTTTGTTTTAAAAATAAACCATAAATCTTATGTTAGAACTGTAATTGATATAAATCGTGTCATTTACGACCATATAATTACAAAACTTCATTATTTCAGAGACTTAAAAGTTGTATGACTCTAAACTGCAATACATTGTTGGAAAAAATGTCGATTCTGAGTGTGACAATAAAAAACTTTGTAATGAAATTACGAGAGAAAAAAATCAATTTATATGTTTTCATAAAAATGTGAATGTAGATATTGATTACACGATTAATTTAGGATGCTTCGAGGTTTTGTGGCGCATAAAGGGTGTCCGCCGATCATAGAAAAACAGGAACGCCAGAAATAATCAAGAATTCTCATTTTAACAGGAAAAAGACAGGTAAAATTGCATTTTATCTAATAACCTAGAAAATTATGCTTCAAGATCACCAAAGAAAGGAAAGAAAGTAGTAATGTACTTTTTACTTTACTGCAAAATTTTTTTAGGTTGGGTGTTGTTTTTTCTTTTTATCCTTCCACTCCCAGCAAGAAAATTTCTACATCCGAAAACTCGTGCAAGCTTATGTCAAGTCCAATTTGGAGCATTTTAAACTTACGGGAAATGAAAAATTATTTATAAATACGGATTGCAAATGACTATTTAGATTCCGTTTCATGATTTTTGAGGTTTTTAACCAAAAATCTATAATTTTCTGTATCAGTTAAAAAAATTCGCGACTATTTAAGGTTTTCCATTTCCTGTGGCAACCCTGCATACAAAAAAAAAAAACTCTCAGCATCCCGAACTGGACTTATGATCATTATCCATACCCGCATTTCAGTGAAAACATGAAATAGGTTTTTTAACGCCCAATTAAATTAGCAACATCATTACTACCATTTTTTAATGTTTTTTCGTCCCTGTATACACTTTAAAAATTGTTAAAGCTATGTCATTCAAAGGAAAATCTCAAATTTTCAATATCGCTAACGTCAAACTTCAGAAAAATTCCAATCCAGCTAGGTAGAAATCCTCGCTCCTCAATAAAAAAAAAGAAAAACAATCAGATATCCAAAAATTTGTATTTTAAGGAGCTGCTCTACTTCCATTTGTGCATTTGCTTATACTGAGTAATAATGCAAAATTGCACCTGATGATTTTCTGTATTTTATTCACAACATAAAAAGGGGAGAAATTTCAGAAAGTCTTAATTTTTATGACTGTGACTTTTTTCTTGATCATCGCGATCATTGTACAGTATCTGGAATTTTAAAAGTATATTAACACATTTTGTATAATGGTGCCTGAAACTTGTACAAAATTTATACAAATTAACAGAATAAAACTGAAACGCTAAGCATATATATTACTATTGCCTATCGTAATGAAATGTCAGAATACAATTTTCATTGAGATTAATTTTATTTAAATGTACCGTTTAATATTGTTTTATTTAAAATTTTATGTTTCTAAATTTTATACTACATAACAGTGATCAAGTTCAGATATAAAGTTTATGATTGATATTTTGAAGAAGAAATGCTCCATAAAAGTCATTTGTAGCGGATTTTTTTTTCCCTCAGACAATTCTTTTCCTTAAGACAAATTTTCTTAAAACAGGAAACTTTATCATTAAAAACAAAACAATGGAACTTTTCTTTGAAAGTTTACCGAATGTTGTTTCCAGGACTAAAACGGACTTATGTTCCTTTTGAAGTTGAAATTACATACATATCCTTTTCTATTTTTAAATAATTTGCACTTTGGAAATACGCAAAATTTGAATGGAATGGTGTCTTTTCTTTCCTTAGAAATATTGATTAAAGTTAAGCTGCCATGTAATTTTCGCACCAGAAAGAGTTTCGAAGAAACTTTTATCTTTCCTATTTACGTAAAGCTGAAATTTAAGATGTTCTTAAAAATGGCCTCATTAAGACAGTATTTAATAGAAAAGTTGCGTTCATCTTACTTTTTAAAAGATTTGGTAGCCTACGTAAGTGTAATTAACTCAATAAACCTATAGTAAATAAATATATAAATAAATAAATAAAAACTAGTTGAAAATGGATAGAGTACATACTTTGTAGCAGAAATATTTTATGTATTATTACTCTTCGTTTTTGTCTCTGCCCGTGACGGTTCGCAGTTTTGATGCTCTTCTAGTCACCTTAATAATAAATATAATTTTAAATAAACTACTTGTATCTCCATTTGGCATTTTTGTTTTCTTTGGAGTGCAGCAAGCAACGGTTTCTTCCAAACGCAATGCCACTTTACAATCGCGTTAAGAACTAATTTAAATTTTTAACTCAACTTCTCGGAAAAACTCCGTCATATATTGTATAATTTAAAATAAGTTAATGAAGTTTTATATTAAGTAAACATAAAAATTTCTCGCTACTTCATATAATAGGATCTGCGTTAAATATGCGGGTTTAAAAAGTTACCAACTTCCGAGCTTACTTCTAAATATTTGTATACGAAATAGACACAGAGATTTGACGTTTTTCGTGGAGTGCCTCCCGTTAACGTTTATTTCTGGGTACAGATCAATCCTTTAAAACTGATCTGTAATATTCCAGTAAATAAAAATCAAGTACCTTCCGGTCAGTGACAATTTATACGCTGTAATCTTGTGAACAAAGTATGGGACAATAAAATATATAGCGTATTTTATGTCAAATTTGCTAATTTGGAAATCTTTAAAAATAAGAACTGCGTGTTTTTGAAATTTCAATTTAAAAATGTCTCCTAAGTATGGCAACAGTGATCAAACTTTCTATGGACGAAATATTAATGTCTGCGCAAAAAAACATCACATAAATATGTTCATGCATGTTATTGAATGTTTTTACTGACTTCAATTTTAAGTTTTTTTAAACATATTTACTTTGTTATACATTTTTCTTATTTTCAAAAATTCATGCATGACAACCTGGATATTATTCATAGGTATATTATGGGTATGTATTTTGTATTTTACTGAAAAAAATTTGAAATATTTTAGGGGTAAACAATATATTTCAGAGGCATTTATTTCTCTTATGCAATAAAATTTTAAAAAATTTCTTATGCAATAAATTTTTTCTTTTTTTTGGAAGGGGGGGACTATAAGAAAGGGGATTGAGTTATGTATTAGGAGAAAAAAACAATACCGTGGCTTTCACAAAAATGTAACTTACACAAAGGTAACTTTTAAACTCCAAAACAATAATATCAATGACAGGAATTAAAAATAAGCTGAATTTAAATTTATGTATAATTTTTTTCATTTTGTTTTTTCGGTTTTTTTTTGCTTTAAGAAAGAATATTGAGCTATGCATTTACTGAAAAAAAAAAGAACCATGCCTACTGCTTTCACAAAATGTGACGTATAGAAAAGTAACTTTCACGAAAATATTTTGATTTTATTAAACCACACATTTTTACTTAAATATGTATTTTTACTAAATAAAACAACATAGATTATACCTATATAGTTTAATTGTCATTGCAAAACTTTTCCAATTTTATGACGCTATTTTACTTGAGTGCTTGCAAATTCTAAAACAATAATACCTATGGCAGGAATTAAAAATAAGCTTAAATTAAATTTATGCATAATTTTCTTTATTGATTCATTCAAGTGAAATACTCCGAGTTTTAAAGTTTCAAATGAACCAATATTTAAATAGAATCTTAGAGATTAAATTTGATAGGACATTAAAAACTTATCCTATAAAACCTATCCAAACATTCTTTATTTAAAAAATAAAGAATTTTATTAAAATGTCACAGTGGCATGAAATCCCTTTAAAGTTTCTCGAATTTTTACAAAAAACTAATTCAGGAATTCAACCAATTAAAACCATTGAAGAAGAAATAAATGGGAATGATTCCGATTCCTGTTCTGTAGAAAAAATCTAATAAGTCGAACCAGGAAACTTTTATTATGCAAACCGATCTCTTCTTCTTTTTCTTCTTTTATTCTTTCCTTCTTCTTAAGTAGTTTATGAATCAAAAATCGCCAGCATGATATGCATATGACGCAAATTAAATCTTTAAGCTTCAAAAAAGCGTTACTGAACTGACTTTTTCAGTAGATTTTTTTAAAATAGTTAATATTCTTTAAAGTGCATTGAGTAAAAAAGTAGTATAACTTATCCAAAGGATCTCTGGATTTTAAACGTTTATGGAAATTAGATTAAATAAAAAGTTTTTTGAGATGTAAAATACATTTTAACTGTTTATCGTAGTAAATCTTTATTCACTAGATACTGTAATCTCAAAAGAGAATTTCAGCAAACAACATTGGGCGTAGAATACATATTTAAGGATATGAAGGCCTTTTCATAGAAATACCTTCTGGATTCTTATATTATAATGCTGTAATTTTTGTTAGCCATACGTACTGCATTGGATATTATGTATAGAATTTTAGTAATTTATACTTATATGTAATTAATATTGAATTTAGCCAATTTTTAGGTAGTAATATCAATGTTAGTAATAAACTCGAAGTTGCATGTTTTTATTTACGGATTAAAAATGGCAAATTAATGTTACTTTTTCAGCACATGCCAATTTATAATCATCCCACACATTTTATGAAATGCCGCTTAAGTTGTTAAAATATTATGTCAAAATTTAAACATCTATTTCGGTATGCTAAGTGAATGATCAGAATTTCATGAGCAACTAAAATAGAGACTATCATAACTTTATGAAGCAAACAAAATTTTATGCATTTTAAGACGTTTTATTTAAGTAAAACAAAAGATTAAAATAAAGTATTTTACACTTTTATTAGTTTATTGTCGGATACAAAACACATTTGCAGTATGTAATTACAAATTCTTTAACACTTTTACAACCAAGAAGGAAGCATCTTAAAAGGATTTTTATTTCTATTTATATAAAGGGCATCATTGTAAAGTGAAACCTGATGGTTTAGGAGCTTAAGAAATACGTTTTACACTTAAACTAGAGTCGAGATATGGTGTCAGAAAATTGCAAACGCCAAAAGAAGTTGTTGGCGACAGCAGATATTTTCTAAACTAAACTCAAAACACATAATAGTTTATATGTTAATATTTTCGATCCGCTGAAACTTACGCAAGCATAATACTGTCAAACATAGCATAAATTTGAATGCTGCTGCATCGCATGTAATATTAAGAGATAAAAAACAAAAATATTAAAGTAAGGTAAATGCAAAAACGAAATGATTACAAAAATAAAAGGAACATGTATTTTTAGAAAATATTGTGTCTTGGCAAATATCATTATTCATTAAAAAGCTCTTACGTAAAATTGTACATATCAGATTTTTTATACGTAACTTACATAAGATCCGAAAAACGCAAACTATTAGACATTATCAACTATGCGTGTGAGCTTTACGCAAACACACACACTGCGAAAAATGTACTGAGCATTCGACGATTATTGTGTATGTTTTTTTTAATGTAAAAAATAAACATAAAGGTTTCCCGCAAACATCAGAAGTTCTATAAGAGCGATGATGCAATCAAAATTGTTTTACTGCTTGTTCAAACTTCATCACTCGCGTATTAAAATGATGCATGTGCACAGGCTTTACAAAAGCGAATCAACTACTTTCTATTTGATGCACGAGCAACATAGCGTAATCCATTCCTTTACTGAAGAAGGTTTTTCTCCTTTCAGGAACAAGCCATTAAATAAAAATGAAATGAACGCATAATTTTTAAGAAAAATGATGCTTCGTTCCAAGGCTGTATTACATTTATCCGTTCTGTTGCAATATTCATGTCGTGTCCGATTTTTTTTTTCTCTGTTATTTTTGTTTTGCTTGCAAGAACATCCAGCTGTTTCTAGCACTAAACGAGGTACGTGGTAAAGGAAATGTGTTATCAAAATGCATTTATGGAAAAAAAAAATGTAAGATAAAAATCTTCTACGAAAGTGCTTTATTTATTTTTTTCTCTTACGTTCTGAAACTGGATATGATGCATTCTGTATAATCTTATTGAAAATGGAAGGCAAACATTTCAATGCCTTATCGAAATGTATAATCTGTTATTAAATAATAAATATTATTCTCAGTGTAGATATATTAAATAAATCAAATACTGCAGATATGTATTAATGTAGAGAATACATTTGATAGAACTATACGTGTTATTTTCGATGTTTTATAATAAAATATGCTTACTGTTTGTTTAGACTTCTTGTTAGTTTTGTATAATCGGCAGGAAATAAAGCTACCATTCGACAATTATTTAGTTCTATCAATATTTGCCATATGTCAAAAATTTACTGGTGAATTAACCGTTAGGTAATTCAAATTATTAAACTGTATAAATAATTAATTCTTCTATTCATATGTTATTCATATGGAACAAATTTTTAGAATACCACGGATATTTTTCGTTCCCCCAAAACATTTTTGTTTATTATGCTGGTACAAAATTTAAATTTAATTGAGCTCAAAATCAACATTCGTACAAGGATTGACTTTAATATTTATGGAACCCCTACTTTATTTTCTTTAAATGAAGAATTTAAAACAATGATATTATAAATTAAAGCATAGGGAATGCGCCATCACATAAGTTTAATTATTTAAGATATAATTTTAAGCAATTAATCTGAAAGTACGTAGTAATCAATGCCAGGAAACAACAACTTGGAATTAATAGTTCTCTGTTAATTAATCAAATAACTGCAATGATTAATATGTATTTCATGTTTAATTTTCTAATTTTCGATTATCAACAAATATTTACATGTAATGGAGGAGCATTAATATAAATTAAAGTCATTAAAGACAAATATCTGTTGAACAACTATTTTCCTGAACCGAATTTTTCAGGATAATAATAATGAATTATTTGAGTTTCTATATATATACATAAAACTCGGCTCTTCGATCCTCGTCAGGGTGACCCCCTCCCCTAATTTTTTAGTTTCAATATTATCCTATTAAAATGATATTAATTGACTATGTCATTTTATCTCTCACCCGTTTTTCTTTTTCTTTAATTCTTCCTTTACATTTATTTCATCGACTGGAAGTAGGAGGGTTTCTTGATCTTTCCTTGCAATTGCAAAGATGGTTCAATGATAACTGAAGTAACTTATCTAATTTTTAGTATCTATCTTAACACACCAAAAATTTTGCTTTTTGTTATTTGATATTGTTCAGAGAGCATTAGGCGAGTAGGGTTGCTTATTTTGTCTGGTAACCCTATTGGCGAGTCATCCAGAGAGGATCGAAGATCATCCAGAGAGGATCCTGGGACGAATCCCAGGCTGTTAGGCTTATGTTTAAAATTATTCTTTTTCACTTTCAAATTCGCTAGCCCAGTGCCCGATGCGTTTACACCTTTACATGTTATTTTTGATGCATCCTTAATTTTATGACTCCATGTTTTATGTTCCCGTATTTCGTAATCATTTTTATTCAGCGTTTCAATTCGACAAGTTCCAGCCGCCATTTTGAGAATGAATGATGCAGCC
The DNA here is from genome assembly GCA_038373885.1 of Cheiracanthium punctorium. Classification (NCBI taxonomy): domain Eukaryota; kingdom Metazoa; phylum Arthropoda; class Arachnida; order Araneae; family Cheiracanthiidae; genus Cheiracanthium; species Cheiracanthium punctorium. Next base: position 118,260 of record JAWZYV010012815.1, on the reverse strand, counting down.
TTCAAACGAGCGTTAAAAATCAGCAAATAAATAAATTAATCCATCTGTTTTCCAAAACCTTTTAGAAATGTTAGCAGAGTTATGGTACAAACATAGTAAGCGTGAGATTTTAACATAACATTTACTTTATTAAATTAGAACGGAAGAAACAGGCACATCGCATAACAAGATAACACCAAGAAGGAAAAATTGCATAGAAGAAGTAAAAAGAATGCGTGCGCGAGCACAGTTACAGTTAAGTAGAAAAATGTTTATTGAGGTATACAGAATTCAGGAGGATAAGACATTGCACAGAAAAAAATTAACAATTCAATACTCAACAATTTATTCTTAATTTTATGTCCCATTTTTGAGATATATTTTGGGAACAATTTTCAATAAAGGGGGTGAGAGATAAAATGATATAGTCATTAATATATATGTATGTTTGCAAATCAATATGCGTGCGATCTACAGTCAAATCTACAGCTCCCAGAGTTCTGAAAATTTTAACATAAGCCCGAGATATCGATAATGTTCACCTGAGAATTCTAATTTTAAAATTTTAATTACTTTTAATTATTAATTAAAACGGTTTTCAGACTGTCATGCTTGGTGATTTTATCTGGCATAAAATAATTTATTCTTTTAAAATACAGCAAAAATGTTATTAATACAGTAGAATCTTGTGAAGTTTAAAAACAGGAAATGGCATGTAGTTTTTGGCCAAATTAAAAAGCATAAGAAAGGATCAATTCCAAATATGTTCCTTAAAGTTCATAAATTTTCAACTTCCATATAAAACCGCTTAATAACAGAAGTTTAAAATTTCAGATGAAGCGTTTTTCCGAAATGAGATAATTAGGTATATTGATTTAGCGGTTTTCTTCTGGAAGCATCATCAATTTGATCGTGCTGGATTCTAAATCAGTTAAACATTATCACATCGACGAAAGGAACTCTTTCGTAGCAGATACTAATAATTACTACTTTTGAATTGAAGAAAGAGATGCGATTTAATAAGAGCCATTTTGCCACCCGTATACATCCGCAAAGAATGCGGTTTTATAACGCATTCTTTCAAAATGATAATCCAGTATCTAAAATGCGTAAAACAATTCCAATTAAGATTATATAATGCACAATTATACATATTTTTAAAAAATTGCCTTTATTGTGAAGTCTAATTTGTGGCTCAGTTTGGGTATTTGCAACCTGTTAGTAAGATAAAGTATTTGGCGCCGTTTATTACGCAATTTTAGCATTTTTAGCAAAGGAGCAATAAAGAGCACTGTTCTATAGACAACCTTAAAGTGAATTATTGATGCATTATGCTAAGTGTCAGTCGCCAGATAATGGAAAAATACCGTAGACGGCAAATACACAAGCTGTTCCGCAGGTTACACGTTCTTCAAAATATTGTAAAGTTCAATTTTGGTACAGCTCGGATATTTACCACCTCGGAGAAGTGAAATATTTCACAATACTACATACAGCAATCTGCCATAGATTAGGAATGAGAATGAGAATTTTTTTAAATCGAACCTTGACCAGAATGATTATCACTTATGTGCATCCGCAAATGGGCAAATAATCACCAGAGAATTAAAAATAGAGAATATCAAATGAGAATCAATAATAAATCAACAAAGATCTTATACATGAGGAGATTGATAATGTGATTATGTGCCAAACCAAAGCACTGGCAAAGAATCCAGAATACAAATGTAAATCCTTATAAATAAAAATGAAATTCTGTTTGTTTGTTTGTTTGTTTGTGGATTTGAGTCGTATACAAATCCACAAAAATGGACCTATCAGCCTGAAATTTTGCACAGATATGTAAAATAATATAGAATAAATGATAGTCCACTTTAAAACTTTGAAAGTCCATTCGTTCCCGGAATTTAAGAGTTTTTTATGCTCTCCACGCAAAAAGCTTTCCATAATTGTAACCCCGGTAGTGAAAAAAGTGTGAAAGAAGCATCGTGGTTGCCATGTGTGGCGATTTTGCCGAATAAAATGTTTTAAATTCTCAAAGTAAAAATAAAAGAATAATAATGATTTTTTTTTTTTTAGTTTATATTCGTAAGGTTATTTTTTAAAATTATAATATCGTGTGCATGAAAAAACAGAACAGGAATGAAATGTTTTATACGCAAAACAATAAGTATTGAAGATTTCTGAGGCTAACATGTTAAAATTTTTTAGTTTGGCGAAAAATAAAATGGCTCAAAATGCCGAGAAAGTGAGTTCTAGCGGTTTGCACAGTTTCCAACTTGGCGCAATTTTCTGAGAACTTAAGGAAATTGATTTTTGAAAACAGGTGCACACGTTTTATTAGAATACACCGTTAAATTTTAATGATGCGTGCGGAAATAATGCAGTTATTAAGGGATTTCAATTGATCTATCTCCAGAATTCTCGCCAAATGAGTACATTGATTTAAGTTGGGGGAATTCCGCCAAATTTCAGAAAATTGAAATCTTCTCATTTAGTACATCGGAGTAACGATGAATAAAACACGTTATATAGTTGATAATTTAAAAAATGCGGCTGTATTAAATTATTCCACTTTTCAAATAAAAGCGTGTTTTACTTTTTTCGCGAACCATTCGAACCATTTCCAAAATTGATTGCTGCTAAGTCAATGCTTCAAATGATTCCCTGAAAAACTCTTGCAAAATGGCCTATGTTGGCACTTTGGCGAGGCTTAGATTTGAAACTGGATTTTATTTGAGACTGGTAGCTACATTAATAAAACAATGTGTGTAAACTGTTAGTTTGTTTGTCTCTGTCTCACGTAGCTCGCAAACGGGTGATCGCAGACCTACCAAGTTTTGAACTGAAATTCTCCATGACAGGCCCCGACACACCTCGAAGCGATTTTTTCAAAATTCGAACTATTTTAGGAAATATCGATAAAAACGTATTGCAAAAGGCTAATTTTTGCTTTCCGCCATTTCGTAATTGTAACCCTATAGTCAATTAAGCGATGATTAAGCTTATCTAGGTTGCCACATTCGGCAGTTCATTAAATGATTCAGACTCTTGAAGTAAAAATAAAAGAATAACGATTTTTTAAAATTTTGTCTAGATTATTTGTAAGGTTGTTTTTAAATTAAAATATCGTGTGCATGTGATATCAGAGCGGGAATGAAATTATTTATACTCAAAAGAAAAATAGAATTTCGAAATTTTCCGAAAATAAATGTGCAACTTTTTAATTGGTCGAAAAATAAAAGGGGTTGATGTGCGATTTTGAGGAGGATTCTAACGCTTGGTGCTATTTATCGTAATTAAATAGTCTGCTATTTGGGTTATGAATACACCTGCGTATAAGTTTCTGAAATTTTCATTCAGGTGGAACTGTGCATTTTTCTGAGCACCTTTTCTGCATCTATTTCTAATGCATTACATCCAGAAAAAAGGATGTTAGAAATATCAATTTTAATTTTGTTTAATCACACTCATGAATAATGATACACTTTCCAACTTAATGAAAGAAGGAACGAAAATAGGGAAGACCCATGGATTATAACTCTTTTTATATAAAGCACTTTAGTGCGTATTTAAAATCTGAAAGTGTGTCAGATTTTCTATGATTCTAGCGCTTGGCGCAATTTAATGAGAGGGCATTTTTAAAAACAAGCGTACGTTATCTTATAAATAAAAATGAAATTCTGTTTGTCACTTTGTTGATTTGGGTAGTATACAATTCCACAAAAATGGACCTGTCAGCCTGAAATTTTACACAGATATGTAAAATAATATAGAATAACTGATAGTCCACTTTAAAACTTTGAAAGTCCACCCGTTCCCGGAATTTAAGAGATTTTTTATGTTCTCCACGCAGGAAGCTTTACGTAATTGTAACCCCTGTAGTGAAAAGAGTGTGTGAAATAAGCATCTTGGTTGCCATGTGTGGCGATTTTGCCGAATAAAATGTTTTAAATTCATAAAGTACAAATAAAAGAATAATAATGATTTTTTAAGTTTATATTTGTAAGGTTATTTTTTTTATTGTGATATCGTGTGCGTATAAGAAATGAGAGCAGGAATGACATGTTTTATACGCAAAACAATGAGGATCGAAGATATCCGAGACTAATATGTAATTTTTTTTAGTTGGGAGAAAAAAAAAAATGGCTGATAGGCCGATTTTTAGAGAGTGAGTTCTGGCGGTTTGCACAGTTTTAGGCTTTTTGGCGCAATTTACTGAGAGCTTAAGGGAATAGCATTTTTGAAAACAAGTGTATAGGTTTTCTTAGAATACAGCATTAAATTTTAACTATCCGTGCAGAAATAATGCAGTTATTAGGGCATTTCAAGCGATGAAGCTTCAGAATTCTCGCCAATTGGGTACACTTGATTTAACTTGGGGGAAATCCGCCAAATTTCAGAAAATTGAAATCTTCCCATTTAGTGCATCGAGGTAACGATGAATAAAACATGTTATAGTTGATAATTTAAAAAATGCGGCTGTATTAAGGGATTCCACTTTTCAAATAAATCCCTGGCGGTCGAACCATTTCCCATTTTGATTGCTGCTAAGTCAATGCTTCGAATGATTCCCTGAAAAAACTCTTGCAAAATGGCATATGCTGGCACTTTGGCGAGGCTGAGATTTGAAATTGGATTTTACTTGAGACTGGTATATACGTATAATAAGACTGGTTATAGATAAAAATGAATGTTGGTATGTGTGTAGGAGGTTGAAAAACTCCAGCACCGTTTTACCGATCACCATGAAATTTGGTTCACTTAAGTCTTTTATCACGGAGAAGGTTTGTATGCTATCCGTTTTCCTCTAACTTGCCACTAAGTGGCGCAGCAGAACGTCGAATTCTATTCCGTTTAGCCGTTTGCTATGCGAATATCGTCCAACGAATTTCGATGAAATTTGGCACACGAGGATATTAGAACACGGAGAATATTTTTCACTATCCATTTTCTGTAACTTACCGCTAAATAGCGCTGCAACGCATCAACTTCTATACCGTTCGACCGATCGGCATAAAATTTTTTATACTTACACATTTAAGCACGAAGAATATATTCTAACTGTGTTACTTTTGATGTTACTCACCACTAGATGGCACTGCCATGCATTATTATTTTAATTCGCCACTAGATGACGCTGCAGCAGGCCAAATTTTTGACCATTCAAACGGTGGCTATGAAAATCAGTATACATAGCTATTTGAACAATGAGAATATTTTGGCGTTATCCATTTTGCTATAATTCGCCACATGACGGCGCTGTAGCAAATCATTACTTTAATTAACCACTAGATTGCCCTGCTGTGTATCTCTTCTTGACTGTGCGAATGATCGCTATGAAAATAGGTATACATAGATATTTGAACACGGGGAAGAGTTTGACACGATCCATTTTCCTATAACTTGACACTAGATGTCGCGTTTACACATGAACTTCAGGACTATTCAGCCGATCGTCATGAAAATTCGTATACATCGATATCTGAATGCGAAGAATATTTTCGCCGTATCCGTTTTGCTAAAACTCGCCACTAGATTGCGCTACGCCGCATCGCCTTCTGCACCGTAAAAACGATTGCCTTGAAATTCAGTATGCATGATTATTGAACACAATATAACGCTATATCCATTTTGCTATATCTCTTTATTACAATAAATAGTAATCACAACAAATATTAATATCAAAAAGTCCATTCATTCCCGTGCGAAGAACGGGTACTTCAGCTAGTTATTTATATTTTTCATGGCTTTCCTGAATCTTTCCGGCTAAGGGAATCCGATGTGCTCGAAATCCATACTTAGAGATAGATGGCTTCTATTTATTTCATGTTTATTTATTTTCATTTTACAAGGCCGAAACTCTAGAAATTACTTCAGTTTTTGTTCGAATGTTCAATCTGACGGCTTAACCCTTTGAGGCGCAACCCTTTTCCAATGCTGGAAAAAGAGCAGCCGTTGCCATCGCTCGACTTAACTACCAGCAAGATGGCAGACGATCGAAACGTTCATCGCGTGCCACAGATCTAGAGACCCTTTTTGACAACAGCTGGCTGTGCTCGCGCACAGCCATATGCATGAAAAAAGGTCTCTAGATCTGCGGCACGCGATGAACGTTTCAATCGCCCGCCATCTTGCTGGTAGTTAAGTCGAGCAATGGCAACGGCTGCCCTTTTTACAGCATTGGGCAACTATCCAGCTGTTCTTGCGTTCTTCCCTTTTTCAGCAGATGTCAGTGCTGTTAAAAATAACCGTGACCATTCTTTTACGGGAAGTGACATGCTAAAAAAGAAAGGATTCTCATGGAGCTATGTCACCCGCAACTATTTTTATAGAAATCCGATCTATTCTTCGTGAATGGCAACAGTCAAAACGTTAGAGTTGGGTGTTCCCAGAGCGGGATCACTGCACCTTAAAGGTTTAAGTAGCCCGAATAAATCCTGTTGTTATTGCATTTATGCTAAAGGCCTAGCAAGAAATTAGTTAATTTTTTAAATAAAAATCGCAGTTAATAATCGATTACACTTTTATGTAACGAGTTTGAAGCTCCATTAGCAGCTCACTTTTGTATCATCTTGTTGCAATCATCTCAAAATTTGTAGATGGCTGAAGTGTGAAGGTTGTGAGTTCTGGTCTATTGAGCGACTACCATTCAAACGTTGTTTTGGGCAGTTTTCTCTAGATGTAACATGAAAACGCTTCAAAAACGCTTATAAAGTTGTCCGACCAAGGCTCCCTCACAATATCCCGCTAAGCTGATAATCTTCGTCACGATAAATGACGACTAATGACGTTACCAGTCAAATAATTTTGCATTTTTAAATTTTCAGATCAATAGAATTGATTCGAACCACACGAGTAAGAATATACTTCAGCTGCAAAAGCACTATATACTTCATGCTAATAATATACTTCAGCTGCAAAAGCACTTAAACAACATAAGCAGGAAAGTGTGAAAACTAAAAGTACAGTCACGTGCAAAAGTGTAAGGCCAGTAGCCGTTTTTCTGTATTTTATGAAATATATTCATATAGTACCATGCGAAGAATCTTTTTTGAATTTTATCTGATTTATAAAGAATATAGTGTTTTAAGTCAGAGTAGTTTTAAAGATTAATGTTTTAATTGTTCCATATTTATGTATTTTTATTTTCTGAATCTTAAGAACTTTAAAAAATATTCCAGTATTTATCGATTGTCGCATTCAGCAACATAAGTAACAGGAATCGATCGTGTTTCTATGATAACTAAACGATAATGTTAAAATTGGACATTGAAACTAACTACTCTTTGGCATTGTTTTTATGTAATGCGTTTAAAAGTGAATTAGCAAGTTAAATACTTAAAAACTTCGAAAAAAGAAAAAAAATAACATCACGATTAACATAGTTTCACAAACATGAAGTATTTTTACACACTTATTCTTGCGCCTCGTGGTGATTATGAAGATTAATTCCCATGTTTAAATAATTTCCTCTCACCTTAGTCATGGCGGTTTCAAACTAATTAATGCTCGATTACAATACTGTGCACAGCAAAGTAGTCTTCATCGTTACATCTATCAAGCTACTAGAGTGGACATGGTAAATATGGGTGTAGCACCCTAAAAAGGAAGTTGAAATCTCACTTTAGGTAATTTTCAGTTCACGTCTGAGTAATTTAAGTAATTTAAATATAATAACTTTACTGTAAAAAGAAATCTTATTTTAGTCAATAAGGTCGATTTATTGCACTTTAGCTTAAGCTGTAAATGAAATTGTCGTACTTAAGTGAACAGATAAAAGAAGGATAAAGTACTGGAAATAGAGCTATATACTTTAGGTACGCATTATTTGTATGTCATTATTTAACATTTGCATTATCATATGTGTATATGTTACTTCATGTTTTAGTCATTCACAGATTAAATATTTAAGTTGCTATTAAATAGTGTAAGGCTATTCAAATAAAACATTGTGAACTTTCCTACTGCGTACATTGAATATACCTAGCTCAATATTGATAAATCCAAAAATATATAGCTTGAATGCTTGATGTGAGCAATAGAAACGCAATAGAAACGCAGCTACGAAATGTACGCGATAGTTCAGACTTTGTTTTTTAAAAGTAAAATTCATTGTAATTTATTTGACTTTAATTCATTGTTCTACATCGCTGTCATTTTAAATGTTTAGCTACTTATTTAGTTCCCAATGTGATTTTGATGAATTTACTAGAAGAGATTATTATTCGAATACTTCCTAGTATATAAATCCTCAATTTTCATATTCATCCTCAATTATTCTTTGAATATTCACCCCAACTATTGTACCATCTTCATCTTGTTAACTCGTTTATGAAGCTCCATGATTTCGTACTTTACCTACGTTTCATTGGAAATCTAATTTTCGACATAATAGCTAGATTTTTTTAATTATTGTATAAGCAACATATGAATTTTGTAAATAACACCAAATAAAAAAAAATATACTTACGAATCAAGTGGTTCAAAGGAAGGTATACTTCAGCTGCAAAAGCACTTAAACAACATAAGCAGGAAAGTGTGAAAACTAAAAGTACAGTCACGTGCAAAAGTGTAAGGCCAGTAGCCGTTTTTCTGTATTTTAACAAATTGCATAATTTTCGCTTGTGATTGCGTCATGTCATTCATCGATTGCATCAGATGCTTTCTACTTCTATAAATAAACGTGCCTATCTCGTTTATCAGTAGTTCATTATTGGATTTTGCGTACACAGTGCTGTTGTATAGTTATTGTAATGGGTAAAAAATCCTTCACTTACTGTCGAAAAACGGGCAAAAAAGTGGCCTTGCATGTAGTTGGCTTTTCTGAACGAGAAATAAGTTTGAAGTTAAATGTCAGCAAGGCAGGTGTGCTTCAATGCATCACTAAATTCAAAATTTTGGGAAATTATACGGATCTTAAGAGAAGCGGTCGCACAAGAAAAACTAGTGCACGTGATGATCATGATAAGAAATATGGTCACTCGATCTCGTACAATCTTGTGCAATAAAATTAGAGCTTCTCTGGCTGCAAAGGGTACCAACGTCAGTTCGAATACTATTTCATGACGTTTGGCTAAATATTTTAGTTTATTATCTTATAAACCTGCAAGGAAACCTCGAGTTACTCAAAGTATGAAAATGAAACGACTGACTTTCACCAGACAATATAAGAATTGGACGAACAAGAATGGAGTACAGTGTTAATTTCCGATGGGTCAAGTATGCAGCAATTTCCTGCACGCGCTAAATGCATTCGCCACCCACTTGGAAAAAGATATGATGACAGATATACGATTCCTACAGTGAAATATTCTCCAAGCCTGATGATATGGGATACAATGTCTGCGTCTGGTACTGCTGCTCTGTATTTTCTGCCTCCTAAAACCACGATCAACGGCAGTCGGTACCTTAATTTCTTACGTGACTAGTTGAAGCTTCAGATGGATGTTCACAGATGTTCAATTTTCATCCATGATGGGCTCCGTGTCACAGGTGGAGATCTATCTGACGGCTACTCAAATCCAAGTGTTTGACTGGCCAGGTAACAGTCCAGATTTGAATCCCATAATCTGGACTGGGAATCTGTGGTGTATTGTGAAAAATAATGTCGCACAGAAGCTATCATCCAGTGCTAAAGAACTTGTTGAAGCAATAAAACATGTGTGGTGTAGAGATTTCTCAAGCTTACTGCCAGTTTCTTGTTCATAGCATGCCTAAAAGTATAGCAACAGTGATAAAAAGTAAAGGAGATCCGACAAAATACTGACTATACTTCAATAACATTGTAAGTCTATTTTGTTCATTTGTAACACATGTTTTCGTTGCCATTAAATCTGATTTTTCTATGTGTGGTCTTAAACTTCTGCACACGACTGTAAACACAAACGGTCAAGGAAGTTACCTTTAAAAATAACACTTAGTATAAGTTAACAATCCAATCAATACTGTAGCATAATTAATGCAGGATTTTATTTTATTGTCATATGCAAATGCCTGTATATTTCTTCCGCTGGTATACATTGTACTAATTTTGATGCATAAAATGGAGTACAGTGTTAATTACTTTTTGACCAACATTATTTTGTTAGATGCAGACAGAAGTATTTTTAAAAGTTGTAATTAGAACTTACCATTTTCGTCTCAGACAACTATAAAACTATGCAGCATTTTCAATCCCATTACACCGTTCTTCATGTAAGCATTTTTTTTCTAATTTTTCATGTAAGTGGCTTCTGAACTCATAAATGAGACACAAGATTATGCTTCAGGAAAGTCCCACCGTACTGTCAACTGTCATCTGTCAACTGTGAAACATTATTAAAATTTCATTTCATTCTGTTACTGCTAACTTTATGTATGATTTTTATGTAACTGTATATAATATAATCATTCCAACGTTCACTTTCATTGTGGATTTAAAATAAAATATATGCAATGATAGGTTAAAAGGAAATGAAGGGATAAATCTGCAAAATGAAGTAGGAAATTTAAAATAAAAAAAGAGTACAAGATAATAAAGACTAAACAAAATGCTAGGAACACACACACACACGCGGTCAAAAATAGAATGAGAATAATGAAATAACGGCATAAGGAACATAAGTCTTTAATCACACAAAGAGGAACACCTTTTTTTCGCTAACATTTCTAAACTTAAGATCTTGAGCATTCCTCAGCCATCTTGCATCTGGCTTTCTTGAAAAGCTTTTCCAATTGCCAGCACACGAAGCGTTTTGTGAACGAAATTTCTTCGTCATTTTCACTTATACTGGTTAAAAAAAGCTGTTGCAAAATTATATGTCTACTTCTATCGCTGTCTTTTCATGTCCATGTTTATTTACTGGTCTATTTTCAAAACAAAATATATTCTGTTTTATTATTAAAAAGAATTGTTATTTAGGTCATTTGTGCCCTCCACTCCACCTTTTAATCCTACCTTTGTGGAAACCACAGAGGCGAATCATGCTAAAATTGGCATGTATGCACTGCATGTATTGCGCATGATCGTTAAAATTATATATCTCAAAATTCGTAGCATGTGGATAGTTAGGGCGAAAAATCTCTTGACTTATAGAGAAAAAATCCGATATTTTTAAAATTTATAATGTAAAATGTAACTCATGAATACCCCCAAAATTTTTTGACGTTTTGAATTCGCCATCTGACCTTTCCATTTTCCCACATATATTTTGTTAAAAAAGTTATCTATGAAATACTTGTTTTAAAATGGAGTAAATATGAATCCATTGTTTAAGGGCAACTTGTTTGCAATTAAAAACGTCTTAAAAGTTCATGCATTTTTTTTTATGAAAAAACGTATTTCTTTAAGAATGCACTAAAGCGCTATATATCAAAGTGTAATGGTATCCATGTGTCGTAGCCGTTTGTCTTTCTTGTACCATTATGTTGAAAATTACATAATAATCCACGAATGTGCCGTATTAGTATTTCTTGCGTCATTACGTTTCAAAGTACATAGTCCTTGTGTCGGCACCATTTATTGTTCTTGCTTCCGTTTGTTCCATAGGGCATCATTGTACATGTGTCAGTCCTACGTTTATTGTTGTTTTGTCATGTTGGAAAGTGCATAATAACTTATTCGTTGGCCCTATTTTTCTTGCTTTCTTCTTTACACCCAAACATCACATTTTCGTCTTTCTTACAGGATTCGTTACAGAATTCAGAAAATAAATTGATAAACACAATTTAGAATTGTTCACATATTTCCCAAATTTGAAATTAATTGAACTCTATAACTAAAGATATTGGCATTACTTTTCCGGATACCTATTACTTTCAAAATCGTCTATTTCTGATAAGAGACTTCAATTCTCTTTTTTACTGTTACAAAATTATTCCTGTTACATTCAGTTTCAAGTTCTTTTGGTTAATTTCCCATTTTCTTGTAAAATTACTTTTACTCCTTCACTAAAGGAAACTATCAGCTAGCTTAAATAAGATGAGACACAGTCACTTCACATGAGATTGACAAGAGGACGAAAGTGAGAATTTTAGAAAGTAAGACGATCGTGGAAATATTTCAATAGCTGTCCGTTCGAACCGTTTTCATGTTTGAATTTAATCATACAGCTTTTATATTCTTTTCTCTTTTTCGTTTCATGAGATTTGTTTAAATTTACTTTTTTATTTCTGGAGTAAAGTATTAATTTAATAATTTAATATTATTGTTTCAATGGGTTGAAGTATTTGCTAGAAATTTTTACTAAATTTTGATTTACATATGATGCTTCATTTCAGTTAATATTCAGTTATGAGTTCGCACTGAAATATTTTCAAATATTTAAAACAAACTTATATTTTAACATTTTCATATGATATATAAATAAAGAGATTTGTTTGTGAACAAGTTAATAAATGTGCTTTACCTACCTACACACACACACACACACACATATATATATATATATGTATATATATATATATATATATATATATATATATATATATATATATATATATATATATATATATATATATATATATATATTTTGTAAAGAAGTTTATTAGTTATGCTGTTTTAAATTATTAAGTTGCGTTGTGACATGTGAAAATCCAGGTTCGATACACTTAGTTGCAATATAATAAAAGGACGTTAAATACTTAAAACTATTTTATTAAACACATACTACTGAAACATTATTATAACGGGCGGTAGTGGCACAGCGAAAATAAAATAACGTCCTATATGGAAAGTGCAGTTAAGATGGAATGACTTAAAAATTACGCCAGCAGAGAATTACACATTGGCGAGAACAATAACTTGGCTGAGATCAATAACGCCAATTCCAGAGCAACCCTAAAAGTTAATCCAATAAAATTAAAATGACGTAATCGCGAGCAAATAATTTTAAAGATGAGGCAGGGCAACAAAAATATAACTTAGGCCAGAGGGATGCCAAGTGGGGAATCAAAAAGTCGTTGCGATAGCACAGAACGTAATATAATATATTTTTAGCACAACGACGCTAGAATGAAGAGACAAATAAACAAAAAGAATAATACATACGGGAAAAGTGAAAATACAGATTTAAAAGCCGAAATGGCAGAAAAATGAAAACAGAAGTGATTTAGAATTCTTGATTTTGGATAGATTACATTAAAGAAAGCCAAATTAAATGATTATTAAAATTAAATATGTGATCTACATCATATATATATATATATATATATATATATATATATCTAATATATAAAATTCTCCTGTCACAGTGTTAGTCACCTAACTCCTCCGAAACCACTCGACCAATTTTAATGAAATTTTCTATGTATATTCGTTAGGTCATAGAATAGGTTTTTAACTATGTCTCATACCCCTAAGTCATAAGGGCGGTCCACCCCAAAATGTTTAGCCCCCGAGTGCTATTAATTTCAATCAGAATTTCTGTGTAGACATTAGCGTGTCGAATCACTTTTCAAATGTGTTTGCCAGATAATGTGGAGGGGGGGGGAAGTTAATAAAATGTTGAAAGTCGTACAAGGTTTGCAATTTTTGATAATGGATTGCTCAATGTGGTGCCAAATATATTTATATACCAACGCAACAATTTATTATAAATACATTTCGCGTATAGTTAGAAAACGTTTGGCGTATATTGTAAGAGAGTTTTATTAGGCGATTTTAATATAGATTTCTATTCCGAAGAAGTGCTCTGTGGAACAAGAAAGGAAAACACGGTACACTCGTGGATTATGATGCCCATTCCAAACAGTATTTAAAATGTCTTTGCGGTATAGTTGGAATATGCCTACAGGAAGAACATGCCTGGAGGAAATTCTAAACAGTTTCAGGTGGCGATTTTAAGATAGATTTCGATTCCAAAGATGTGTTTTATGGTACAAGAAAGAGTTGATTCCTATTTTAGCGCCCCCACTCTCGCCAACCTAAAAAATTCCCGTACTTTGGCGAGCTATGCAGTCATGGGTCTCTGGGAGTTATGCACAAGTTTCAACGGTACATACGTATTTTCCAGGCGGTCCGCCAAGACAAGCAATTTTTTCACCAAGATAAATGCCGGGCACATGAAATTGTTGATGGTTTGAAATACGATTGGCAACGTATTTAAAATCTATGAAAAAGTAGTTTGGCGGAAGTGAGCGCCGGGATAATACGTAAGTACCGTTTCAACGCACCCAAAAGAACTAGGTGATAACTAAAGTAAACAAACTAGCGATAAACGCGCCAGTTAAGGAATTTGAAGACATTTAATTATTAAAACTACGTTAATTGGTAATCCAAAATAAATAAAAATGTAACGGCATGCTGTACTTACATGTTGTTCCAAATCGCCATTTTAATTCTAAATTACGATTTCTACATAAATGCAAAAAATCGTCATGGTAACTGCATATGTTTAATCATCGCCTCCTTGGCGAGAGTCGAGGCGTTAAAGTAGGAAACAATATATAAAACGGTGAAGTATAGTTGTGATATACTTGGCGAAGATTGTAAAATAGTTTTAGTAGGCGATTTTAAGATAGATTTCGATTCCAAAGATGGGTTTTATAAAATAAGGAAGAAAAATACAGCACAGTCATGAATAATGATAACACTTTCCAACTTAATGGAATAAGGACGAAAAATAGGAACGACGGATAAATTATGATACGATTTTAATATATAGCACTATAGTGCGTATTTAAAATCTGAAAGTGTTTCAGATTTTCATCCTTTTTTTGGGGAGGGGCCAAAATTTTTTATGGAATGACTATCAATAAGTCTCAAGGCCAAACTATGTCTGTTTGTGGATTAGATTTGAGCACGCCATGTTTTTCACACGGACAGTTGTACGTGGCATGCTCTCGAGTGGGCAAACTATACAGTGGGCATCCAGTTTTTTTGTGTTATCTAAAGATAGGATAACAAAAAATATTGTATACTCTATTGCGTTAAGGGATTGATATTATTTTTTAGTAAAATTATTGTAATTAGCGATATATAGAAATTTAAAGAATAAATTACAATGAATTAAAAATATATGTTTGGTATTGTGTTATTTTTATATTCCAGCATCGTTCACAGCGCTCCATGCCTCTTCCACTCATATACCACATCCTCACAAACTTACAATAAGTTAGTCATTTCTTTCTACTAAAATAATCCTAGGAATAATTTATATGGCAAAACAACGTTTGCCGGGTCAGCTAGTATATATATATATATATATATATAGTGACATTGTATTATAAAACCCGAAAAACCCCCAGTCTTTGTCAAAAAACATACAAAAACAAGACAATAAACATAAAAATACTATAACCAGCTAATTCATCAGAGGGAGACTGGTGTGCTTGTTAGTTACAGGTTTCTGGACTGGTGTCAGGAGATTGTGATCTATTGTATTAACAGAATTATAGACTATTGTATTGACAGAATTATTGAAGCTTAAATATCTTGAAATATTGCCTGTTTAATATAATTTTAGTTTAAATCAACGGACACCAGTTCTCCCTGACCTGCAAAAAAGATTTTCAAACATTGTTAAAATTGAAAATGAAAAAAACATACTTAAAATGTGGCTGCACCTAACTTCCAGCCGTAACTCAAAAAAATTGAAGAAAATTAATCCGTGTATCTTGCAATCTTGGCCATATTCCGTTCCAGTCAGCGTCCGACAGTCTCGTTGCCACATCCATCTGTGCGCGTCCGAAAACTAGGCTTTAGCGTGCAGATATCATTCGCAAACCGCTGCGGACGCAAAAATATATAGGCAAGCCCCACCTGTAACTTTTGGACTATTTCCAGGGGTTTAAGTTATTTTTAAGGTGTCTAGTGTAATAATCAATAAAACCCAAGGGAAATGAGTTATTGTAAAACAATTTTGCAGAAAGTAGATATATTTGTGAATCCAAACTATAGCTATTGTTGCATATTCGAAAAAATCTTAACATTTGTCCAATTAAAATATTAACAAAGATTTTTCTGTGTAAATTTGAGGTCCAGTGTGGCAAAGCAACTGTATCGAAATTAAAATAATTTCGATACAGTTGCTTTGCCACAGTTTTCGATACAGTTGCTTTTAATTTCGATACAGTTGCTTTGCCACACTGGACCTCAAATTTACACAGAAAAATCTTTGTTAATATTTATATATCCTTTGTTAATATTTATATATCCAATATATCCTTTGATATATCCAAAAGTTACAGGTGGGGCTTGCCTATATATTTTTGCGTCCGCAGCGGTTTGCGAATGATATCTGCACGCTAAAGCCTAGTTTTCGGACGCGCACAGATGGATGTGGCAACGAGACTGTCGGACGCTGACTGGAATGGAATATGGCCAAGATTGCAAGATACACGGATTAATTTTCTTTAATTTTTTTGAGTTACGGCTGGAAGTTAGGTGCAGCCACATTTTAAGTATGTTTTTTTAATTTTCAATTTTAACAATGTTTGAAAATCTTTTTTGCAGGTCAGGGAGAACTGGTGTCCGTTGATTTAAACTAAAATTATATTAAACAGGCAATATTTCAAGATATTTAAGCTTCAATAATTCTGTCAATACAATAGTCTATAATTCTGTTAATACAATAGTTCACAATCTCCTGACACCAGTCCAGAAACCTGTAACTAACAAGCACACCAGTCTCCCTCTGATGAATTAGCTGGTTATAGTATTTTTATGTTTATTGTCTTGTTTTTGTATGTTTTTTGACAAAGACTGGGGGTTTTTCGGGTTTTATAATACAATGTCACTATAGGCGCGAGAAGTTATATTAGAGCTGCAGTTGCTGCGCTCATAATTTTCGTGATAATCTTTACTACTTTACTTCTTTCTATAAATATATATATATATATATATATACGGTCTGGACTAATATATAAAGGGACTGGAGGGCTAACCGGGGTCGCAACTGTTAAAGGAATCCGTAATTAAAGCTGCTAAAATAAAATTATGTAAAACTGCAGACTTATCTTTCTTTCAAAGACACCGTGCAGCCGTGGACCGGGACTGCTTCCCTGCGCCCCGGAATTTCAACTCGACAGCGACACCGCCTCGTAGTCCAGTTATCACACACACACACACACACACACGTATATATATATATATATATATATATATATATATATATAAAGTCAGTTAATTTTACTGATTTATATATATATATATATATTGTATAAAAAGGTGTTCGTACTTAGTTTTTAATGGTGTACAGCAAAAGCTACAGAATCCTATCAAATTCGCAGGTACCTTAATGAGATTGTGGAAGAAAGGTCTGCGTGAAAACAAAATACCGCGCATCGGTATAAAATACTGCTTCACAAAACTCGTTATTCTTTTCTTCACTTAAGATTGATTGTTTTATTCCCTTTAAACACTGTTAAACGGTATTTGGATAGATTTTGTGAACTAATTCTTTCCCTACGAAAAAATCTTCGAAAAGTTTTACTGCAAATTTGATAGCATTCTAACCAGCAATTTTTACTGTTTACCGCTCTGACCATAACTTTAATTATGACCAACCTGTCATAACCTACTATAAAATTTATTCAAACATTTTAGAAAAGCTCAAGTATTAATATTCTGCTTCATGAAGATTTCCACATACAAACAAAAAAAGTTGTTAAATACATTTTTATTGTTAATTTTTAAGCTAATTGTGAAACATAAGTACAATTTTTACCTCAGTTTTGTGTATTTTAAAAGCTTTGTTTCTTTTAATTGTGTTTAACACTAGCATTTATGAATGTTTAATTCTCATATCCCACTTCATATCAATTATTACCCTATTAAGTTAAATTAAAATACGATATTACCTTCCACATCATACCAGTTAGAAATCTTCATAAATGTACATTTCTATTTTCATATTAAATATTTATTTGCACACTCCAAAATTTCCTCTAATCAATTCTTTAAACATTTTGAATCGTAACTGGATCAATATAAAATAGAGTTCAGGACCTACCAGTAATTGCTTTTTCGATACAAAGTTTTACTGATTAAATATGACTTTGATAAATGAGATTATTGACAAAATTATTTCTGCGCTCGGAAATATTGAGTCGGTTTCTTTTCAAAAAATGTGAGTTTATTCTTTTTCAAAAAAAAAAAGCATTTGAAATGAATTGAATGAATAATATAATATATAATTTAAAAATAATACAACCACTTAACTGTGTGTGTTCTACGTATTTTCAGATTAAAGAAAACAAAAGAAATCTTTTTATCGTCTTAAATGTTTAATTAAATCCCACTGCAGTTTCAAATTTTCATTTTCTCGATTGATTTTTAATAATTACATTTTATGTTCAGTAAATATATATTTTTAAACATTTTATTCTGTGATTCCGAAACTTACACGTTGTCTTTTAATTATTTTAGCGTTCCATGCATCGAGTACTTTGGTAAATCTCCCTTGATATAGTACGTATTGCTTTTTTAATTGATGTATTATTTTTGTATTATACAATTTGTTCGATTCAATTCTAACTTTGTATATCACTTTGTATTTACTGAAATTGATTCACAATGTTAAAATGTTATACACGTTTATCACAGAACTTTGCCTGTTAGGAATGCTTAATTTTTAGCATTATCGGGATACACCAAAACTAAACAAAAAAAGTTTGGGGGTTCAAACTATTGCTATTGATTGCGGTATACTTTGTCAAAACGCTTACTGTATGTAAAGGCTTTTGGACTCGCATGGAATTTTAACACACTGTTAATTTTATTACATAAATTTATTTCCTTAACAGCACATGTATGCTGTGTAGTTTGCTATTCAGAAATAATACATCTTCCTTCAACTTTATTTTATTTATTCATTTATTTATTTATTTGTTATATTTTTATTTATATATTTGTTTGTTTATATTAATCAGACTAGGGGCCAAGGCCCCCAGACTCGCTACGCTCGCTTTTCATATGAGGCATTCGGCCCCTAATCGGGCATATTCGTAAAAAAGACATAATTTCAACAGAGAAAACCCGAAGATTGGATCAGATAGAATGTTACTGAGCTAAGCTACACATTGCTTAAATCTTGCATCTTCATTGGTACATAAAAATTTAATTTTCACACTACAGTAGACCCCTTACCCCTCATAACACGGAAGATATTTTGTTATGGGAATCCGTGTTGTACGGGTCCGGAGCTATACTCCACCTGGAGTGCGGACTCCGCTTATAATCGCTAGAAAAATTATTTGTACTCCTCAGAAACAGAATGGTATTTAATGTTGCCATTCAAAGGTTATACTAATTAGGAGCTAAAGCGTAATAAAATAAGAACACATGTTTCAGCTGTATTTTTAATAATGTAAAATCTATTGGACACCTTGCGAATTTGCCACCCATGGCGATTTTTCATTATTTGGCGACTTGTGTACATGTAAAGTCAATAAAAGCTACGGAACAGATAGAATAGCCTGCCACCAATGGCGACTTTTCATTATTTGGCGATTTACACATAATCACAACCTATATTTACTGTTCATTTAAGGTTACCGGAAAACCGTTATCCATACTTTCATTTACATAATCGTTTGCAGATTGGCGTACTGAACACCACGAATTATACCATCTCGTCGCGCTAGCAAATATCCAAAGTGTACTATAACTGCTATAATGGCATAGTTAACGCCAAATACTTCTACTGGTAGCAAATAATCCAGCTGGACGAGAACCGGCTTTAAAATAATCTGCATTTTAATTATTTTTCATTTTCAAGATATTAGTTATTCTGTTTTGGAAAAACTAATAATCGCTAATTATAAACTCCTGTTGTCTAAGCGAACTTACTATTTGAAAATTGTCAACTTTGTGTAACACATTTTGAGTTACTTATTTCATATAGTTTTTATTTTGGCGTAAAATGGGCGTAATTCTAATTCATGTTTGTAAATTTCACGCGATTCTAGATACTTGGAAACGCTTTGTTGCAAAGGAATGAATGATTTTATGCCAAATCTGGCAACCATTCTGTTTATTTTTTCAGTTTTTTATTAATATCTTCTAAAATAATTCGATTTTCGAAATTTAACTTAGCTCATCGGGTTCCTCGGAATTTTTCGAATCTGTGGGCACCTTAGTTGAAACTTAAATCCCCACGATTTAGGAGGAAATAGGCCAACAAGCTTTGACAGCGCAAGCGATATTTACTTTTTTTTAGAATAGAGAGATACCCAAATTAAATTTCATGCTCTTCTGGAAACTCGCGGAATCTTTTCGTTATCGAAAGATTTCGTTTTGTGTACACAGCTATTCTCATGTCCATGCAAACGATTTATTTGTGAAAAAAAATGATAATAAACTGTGTAATCTGGAAAATCTCTTTTAAACGAAATTGAATCCCAATTGCATGACGTCATATTCACTTGAAAAGTGTAATTTTGTCACGCAAATGATTTACTTTTTTGACTCTCGGAAATAAAATGGTGCTGAAAATAGCGAAAAATCGCTTAAAAAGGAGGGAAAGGGTAGATTTTCAGATTTTTAAAGAAGCCCAGATTGTTTTCTATATTTTTATACATGATCATGAAAATTTTCAAGCGGATCGTGCAAACGGTGAAGAAGTTATTAGGCTTTTTGTGTTAACTTTGTAAATTTCACGCGATTCTAGATACTTGTAAACGCTTTGTTGCAAAGGAATGAATCATTTTATGCCAAATCTGGCAACCATTCGGTTTATTTTTTCAGTTTTATATTAATATCTTCTAAAATAATTCGATTTTCGAAATTTAAATCAGCTTAGCAGGTTCCTCGAAATTTTTCGAATCTGTGGGTACCTTAGTCGAAACTCAAATCCCTACGGTTTAGGAGGAGATAGGTCCAGAAGCTTTGACAGCAACAGCGGCCTTTATTTTTTTTTTAAATAGAGAGAAACGAAAGAATTCTGGAAGTGACATTGTTTTAATTGTTTCTTTTCCTTTTTTGTGTGCTTTTTCTTTTTTATCACAAACTATTTTAAAATGCTCATGATTTGTTCTTCATTAAACAAAACACACAAGCTTATAAACACGCGCTCTAAGTCCAATTATTACTGGCGTTGAAGCAACAACCTATATTGTGGCCAAATTTTTGACACTTTAGGAACTTTTTATATTTTCTAACTTTTTATGCTTATAGAAAATGTTTCGTTTAAAAAAATGCAGGCTATTATACCCCATTTTAAATAACATTTAATAAAGATTTAAATACAATATACAAAATTGAAATATTTGAAATACAAAAAAAAAAAAGTTAAGCTACAATAATTATCTAGATACATCAGATACTGATGATTGCAGTGAGATATCAGTCTTTAGTAGTGTAGCCACTTCTTATTACACCTTTAGATCGATGTTTTATTGAGCTGACGAGTATTTTCAGATCTTACTTCGTTATTGCATGATGCTAGAAAACAATTACAGGATCAATTGTTTATCTTTTACTTGAGGCGTCTCATTCATACAAGAGTTTTCAAACGGATCCACAAGTTCTCAAGAGGATAGAGGTAAGGAATACTTCCTGGTCATGACATCAATTCCAAGCCCTTTGTACTAAACCACTCTTGCTTTGTAAAAAGGAGCAGAATCCTGCTGAAAAATAAATGGAGAATTGTTGGGAAAGAGATCTCTGAGGAAAGGTAGAAATTTTGGTTCTGGAATAGTGTCGATGTATTTTCTTTCATTCAGTATCCCATCGATTACATACATTCGACCAGTACGTTCCGCTGACATGCATGACCAAATCTTTACAAGAGGTTCTTTCGAGTTACATGAATGAGTCAGGATGAAGCTCTTCAATTTCACGTCTTACGCATTACGCCAATCACTGCCAAATAACAATATCTTAGTTTCATCACTCCATTTAACTTGAGATCCTTATTAATATGGAGTACATATTTTTTCTCGATAAAGGAGAAAATATGAATTGAACCATTAAGGAGCACAGCAACATTAAACATGTATAAATAACTATTCACAACACTAATTTATTTACTGAGCCAAAAAAGAGAAATAAATAACTATTACCAGGGGCTTTTATTTATTGATAATGAGTTAGAAATATTTTTCAAACACCAAATATAAGAATCATTACAATTTTTAATTTACTTGGTGTCTCGGGGAACAGATCCCTAAACCTCGCGACTTAAGGACTTCTGTTCTATCTACTGGACCGTGTTTTGCGATTTTTTTTTATAATACTACAGTATTTTTATAATATGGAATTTATGTTACGCAGAATCAGTAAGTTATTTTGAATTTGAAAAATTCTATTGTATTTATATGTAACTTTTTTAGTTAGCACTTTTTATACTTATTTTAGGATGAATAAAAAAAGAAACATGGGTGTCAATGATTCCCATAAATTAGAGGCTTTAAAATACTAAGTTAATTGAGCTGTTTTGACATATGATTATATATATATAATAATTATATACTTGTACATATATATATATGTATATATATATATATATATATATATATATATATATATATATATTAATAAGGCAGTCACAATTTCGATCACAAATCTTGTCACATATTTACGCAAAATCTCGGACAGCTGCGAGCCAAAAGTAAAAGTAAATAGAAATATCATTCAAAGAGTGACTAATTAAAACATAAGGGATAACATATTCAAAAGGGGAAGGATGAAGGAATTATTCTTATGTGTGTAATTATGTGTGTAATGTGTGTATTAATGATTTCATATCATGGAGTGTGATCGAGAACCGAGTTATTTCCCTTTAGATTTTTCAGGTCAGTTCATTGCATCAATTTTGTCCAGAGGATATTTATAACAATTTGGAATACTGTGATAAAAATTGATGATTAATTGAAGCCCCCCCCCCCAAAAAAAAAAGAAATTAAGAGCCTACTTATCCTTAAAAATATTTCTTAAGCTCTCTATCTTTCGCATCCGCCAACAGCACTGTAATCATACTACCTGCCTTGTTTACCGCCTCAAAGAAGATGATTTCCCATATTTTATTGCACGAGTTAAATAGTCCCCTCTTTGAACTGGATTAAATAAAAGAAACGAGTTTTCCTAGCTTTACCGGCGACGTCACTCATCGAATTTGGCACCGATTAAAATCGTATATTAATTGTAAAAAATCGTTAGAGCCGACTCCGAGATCCAGAACTTACAAGTTGAAAATAGGAAAAATTAGCTGTAAATATAAGTGGCGCGATGTGTTTCGGTTGGTTGGTTGACTGTTATTGGGGCTGGCTGCATCACTCGTAGAACTGTCGTTCTTCATGATCAAAATAATTAACTTTTAAAATATTTTTTCGATAAAATTTTGTCTGTTTAACGTTTTTCGGAAGCGCATTCTAAACAAAATATAGCATCAAATTAAACGTTTACCGAACCGCATTTTAAACGTTAAACTATGTAAATTAACGTTTCTTCGAAGCACATTTTAAACAAAAAACTGTTACGTCAAAATAACAAATCCCATTTGAGCATTTTAAACGTTTATTTTTCGTTAAATATGCGATTGTAAATCGTTGTCACTTTCCGATTTAGTAAGGAAATCTAAACATTTTTTAAACGGAAAAAAAACCCGCTTAGAATTGACGCTTTGTCTGGAGCATCTTAAATTAACGTCATTTTAACAATCGATATTACCTTGGTTGTAATTTATTTACATAAAAACAATCTTCCTTCTACTAAACAAATGACAATAATGACTTATTCTAAATTTAAACATGATATTACAATCGTCTGGCAGTTAATAGCATTTGATTGGTTCAAAGAACGAGGACAGTGATTTGATAGGAAAATTAGAAATTACAATCCGAAGTAAAATAGATCAAATTTTTTATTTCAAAAATCCTACAGGATCTGCGGAAACTTATCGTTTACACAAGAATTATATATAATTATATACTTGTACATATATATATATATATATATATATATAATAATTTTGCTCCATATTAAAATTAATATATCTATTAGTAACATAATGCTATTAAAATGACGTAGAATTATGCTGCTGTATGTATCTCCCTAAATTAAAAGATTTTTCTCGGTCTTATAAATAGTCATTAACACGAATATACGTATGATTAAATTGAATTTTATTGCGAAATATTTTCATTCATTTACTTAACACCATCTTGAAAACAATTTTTAATACACAACAAAATTTATATATCGTCTTAAATTCTTGATTAAGCTTTCAGAGTTTTGTTCAAACACCATTCTCTTTCTGAAAAACGGGGCTTTCCGTATTTTCCAAAACGATGATAAAACAGATGATTTCCCTCAAATTCCTCTGACTTTTCCAGACTTTTGAACATTGACATGGATGGGATAAAACGGGCAAGCATCACTTTTTTCTGAATCCCTTGCGGTTGACTGAAAACCATTTTTTCAAGTGTTTTTCCTTCAAAAGGAAGATGAGACCGACGAATTCAATACTTAGTGAGTTACTCAAAAGATAGTGTAAAACGGTTAAGATTTACAACTCTGTTTGTCCGTCTGTCCGTCCGTGCTCTAACTCCCGTAAATGTGCATCGATTTCTACGAAATTTGCATATGTTATTCTTAATATCTGCCGTACCATGTACGCTATTGAAAATGGTCTATGTATCATTTTTAGTTTTTCTGCAGGAGCACCCAAGACAGTCCCAGTCCCCCTCTGTGGGAAGTTATTCTTTAAAGCGTATCATCCTACTAGTCCGAGATAAAACGCTTTTCTGCCATTGCTGCAAACAGTTTGCAAAGTTATTCACAAAAAGCCTGATAATATGCACACCGTTTGTTCGATCCACTTGAAATTTTTCATAATTATGTGTAAAATATAGAAAATGACCTGCGCTCCTTTAAAAATGTGAAATTTCACCTGTTCCCTCATTTTTAAGCAATTTTTCGCTCTTTTCAGCTCCAATTTATTTCCGAGAATGAATAAAGTTAATCATTTGAGTGATGAAATTAGATATTGCAAGTGAAAATGACTTCATATTGATTTCACAATTATCAGGCTTTTTCCAGATTTATAAGTTCGTTCGAATTCGAAAAGTTTCCGCACGTTCCAAGAAGAGAATGAAATTCTTTTTCAGTATGTATAATAAAAATTGAATATGATGTTATTTTTAGGTGATACAAGCTTCAATATATTGAATGTCGACGTATATTCGTCATATTTTGTTTCTAGTAGCCGTTGTAATTGCCTCCACATTGGCCTTTGACTTCTCGTTTTAGAGATATTCTGCTATTTGAAACGAAACAAAATTGATATATGTTATTAAGGATTATAAGATGGTGCTCTCCATCGAAAATACAGTCTGTAACGCTAGTATTTCTTCTACAAAAGCACTAAAAAAATTTCAATAATATACGGTCAATGGCAGTTTAGAGACAGGCATCCATTTAAAGCACGTAATACTATCCTACAATATGATTAGCTGATAATCCGACGACAATATTGTGCCTCACTCAAAAGTTGCGCCAGAAGTCACCAATGTTGTCGACTTTTGCGATATATTGCCAAATTTGGTGCGAAAAAAGTGGTTTGAAAAGTGAAGCGAGCTTGGCGATATTTTTATTTGCTCGAGATAAATCGAAAAGTATCTAATGTGTTAATATTAAACGATGATGATTTGGAAAATTCGTTACTCACGTTGTAATTAACTGATTTAGTGTTTTGTGTTTATTAACGCATGGCTAAGAGCAGTCTGCGTAGGAGTGGGAGGACGGTTGGGTCGGTCGGAGGAGTTTCTTCGACCGACGAAAATGCGTTAAAACGTTAGAACCCAAAAGAGGTTAACGGATTTAACGAAACAAAATCGCAAACTTTGATTTTTTAGCGGGTAGAAAATTAGTTTTACACATCTAAACCTTGAAAGAATAAATTTCTCGCTCTCCGTGTTCGTGCGATACCGTTATGTTGTATAGGAGGAATATTTATATTTTTAACTTATCACACAAGTTTGAGAGGTATTTATGTTCGGTTTGTTTATCCGTTCTGTTGTCAACCCGTCTAGCAATCTAACTGTCGTAAATATACATCAATCTGTGCAAAATTTATGCTTTCTCTATGCACAGTACCATGTACTCTACTGAAAATGGTATATGTCTTTTACAGGAGGAAAAAATACAATACATCACACTCTATGGACAGTCATTTGTGAAAACGTATTTTAGATATATTATGTTTTTTGACATAAAACAATGTTCGCATATATTTATTGAGGTTCTCAAAATAATGCTCTCTATTCAAAACAGCGTATGCATTATTAATATTTCTTCTACAGGAGCATTACAGTTCAGTCCCCTTCAGTTGAACGATGGGGAAAATTTGAAGGCATTTATTTGAAAGTATTTGAAGGTATAGGGTCTCATAAAATTGCATTTACAGTGATAATACAACATAATTTTATCGACGAAATCTCGCCAGATTTAAGGAAAATGCATTGCCAAATTTGGCGCAAATATATTTTTGTGTTGGAAAGTGTTTTATAATCCATGCGTTCGACATGATTTATATTTATTGTTTAAAATTTCTCATGCATGGAGTTGAATTTTGAAACAAAATGCCTTTTCTCATCCGTTTTTGTAAAGTATTATTTCTAGTTTAGCTGTTTGATTCGCTAGTTCATATGACATAGTTTCTGTCAAGTCTTACCTGTTCTTCGGGAAAACGGTCAAATTTGTACAGAATTATCGTTATTGCTTTTTAACCAAAAATAAACATAATTTTACAAATGTTTTACTAGAAAAAATTTAATGGACGTTATTTATATAAAATACTTATTCTTTTTCAAAATACTGCTCATTCAGAAGCATTACAAGCACAAGTATGAGTAATCCTTATAAATAAAAATGAAATTCTGTTTGTTTGTTTGTTTGTTTGTTTTTTGTTTGTTTGTGGATTTGATTCGTATACAAATCCCCAAAAATGGACCTATCAGCCTGAAATTTTGCACAGATATGTAAAATAATATAGAATAAATGATAGTCCACTTTAAAACTTTGAAAGTCCACCCGTTCCCGGAATTTAAGAGATTTTTTATGTCCTCCACGCAAAAAGCTTTCCGTAATTGTAACCCCTGTAGTCAAAAAAGTGTGAAATAAGGATCGTGGTTGCCATGTGTGGCGATTTTGCCGAATAAAATGTTTTAAATTCTCAAAGTAAAAATAAAAGAATAATAACGATTTTTTTTTGTTAGTTTATATTCGTAAGGTTATTTTTTTTTAAATTATAATATCGTGTGCATGGGAAATCGGAGCAGGAATGAAATGTTTCATACGCAAAACAATAAGAATTGAAGATTTCCGAGGCTAATATCTTAAAATTTTTTAGTTTGGCGAAAAAATAAAATGGCTCAAATGCCGAGGAAGTGAGTTCTAGCGGTTTACACTGTTTCCGGCTTGGCGCAATTTACTGAGAGCTTAAGGAAACGGATTTTTGAAAACAAGTGCAAAGGTTTTATTAGAATACAGCGTTAAATTTTAATGATCCGTGCGGAAATAATGCAGTTATTAAGGGATTTCAAGCGATCTATCTTCAGCATTCTCGCCAATTGAGTGCATTGATTTTAGTTGGGGGAAATCCGCCAAATTTCAGAAAATTGAAATCTTCGCATTTAGTACATCGAGGTAACGATGAATAAAACATGTTATAGTTGATAATTTAAAAAATGAGGCTGTATTAAGGGATTCCACTTTTCAAAAAAAATGCCTGGCGGTCGAACCATTTCCCATTTTGATTGCTGCTAAGTCAATGCTTCGAATGATTCCCTGAAAAAAGCTCTTGCAAAATGGCGCATGTTGGCACTTTGGCGAGGCTTAGATTTGAAACTGGATTTTATTTGAGACTGGTATCTATATTAATAAAACAATGTGTGTAAACTGTTTGTTTGTCTGTGTCTCGCGTAGCTCGCAAACGGGTGATCGTAGACCTACCAAATTTTGAACGGAAATTCTCCATGACAGGTCCCGACACACCTCGAAGCGATTTTTTCAAAATTCGAACTATTTTAGGAAATATCGATAAAAACGTATCGCAAAAGGCTAATTTTTGCTTTCCGCCATTTCGTAATTGTAACCCCACAGTGCATTAAGCGACAATTAAGCTTATCTAGGTTGCCACATTCGGCAATGCCACATTCGGCAGTTCATTAAATGATTCAGACTCTTGAAGTAAAATTAAAAGAATAACGATTTTTTTTTTATTTTGACTAGATTATTTGTAAGGTTGTTTTTAAATTAAAATATCGTGTGCATGTGAAATCAGAGCAGGAATGAAATGATTTATACTCAAAAGAAAAATAGAATTTGGAAATTTTCCGAAAATAAATGTGCAACTTTTTAATTGGGCGAAAAATAAAAGGGGTTGATGTGCGATTTTGAGGAGGATTCTAACGCTTGGCGCTATTTATTGTAATTTAATCGTCTGCTATTTGGGTTATGAATACACCTGCGTATAAGTTTTTGAAATTTTCATTCAGTTGGAATTGTGCGTTTTTCTGAGCAGCTTTTCTGCATCTATTTCTAATATATTACATCCAGAAAAAAGGATGTTAGAAATATCAATTTTAATTTTGTTTAATCACACTCATGAATAATGATACACTTTCCAACTTAATAAAAGAAGGAACGAAAATAGGGAAGACCCATGGATTATAACTCTTTTTATATATAGCACTTTAGTGCGTATTTAAAATCTGAAAGTGTGTCAGATTTTCTATGATTCTAGCGCTTGGCGCAATTTAATGAGAGGGTATTTTTAAAAACAAGCGTAGGTAATCTTATAAATAAAAATGAAATTCTGTTTGTCAATTTGTTGATTTGGGTAGTATACAATTCCACAAAAATGGACCTGTCAGCCTGAAATTTTACACAGATATATGTAAAATAATATAGAATAAATGATAGTCCACTTTAAAACTTTGAAAGTCCATCCGTTCCCGGAATTTAAGAGATTTTTTATGTTCTCCACGCAGAAAGCTTTATGTAATTGTAACCCCTGTAGTGAAAAAAGTGTGTGAAATAAGCATCTTGGTTGCCATGTGTGGCGATTTTGCCGAATAAAATGTTTTAAATTCTTAAAGTGAAAATAAAAGAATAATAATGATTTTTTTAGTTTATATTTGTAAGGTTATTTTTTTAATTATAATATCGTGTGCGCATAAGAAATGAGAGCAGGAATGAAATGTTTTATACGCAAAACAATGAGGATCGAAGATTTCCGAGACTAATATGTAAATTTTTTTAGTTTGGCGAAAAAAAAAATGGCTGATAGGCCGATTTTTAGAAAGTGAGTTCTAGCGATTTGTACAGTTTTAGGCTTTTTGGCGCAATTTACTGAGAGCTTAAGGGAATAGCATTTTTGAAAACAAGTGTATAGGTTTTCTTAGAATACAGCATTAAATTTTAACTATCCGTTCAGAAATAATGCAGTTATTAGGGCATTTCAAGCGATGTAGCTTCAGAATTCTCGCCAATTGAGTACATTGATTTAACTTGGGGGAAATCCGCCAAATTTCAGAAAATTGAAATCTTCGCATTTAGTACATCGAGGTAACGATGAATAAAACATGTTATAGTTGATAATTTAAAAAATGAGGCTGTATTAAGGGATTCCACTTTTCAAAAAAATGCCTGGCGGTCGAACCATTTCCCATTTTGATTGCTGCTAAGTCAATGCTTCGAATGATTCCCTGAAAAAACTCTTGCAAAATGGCGTATGCTGGCACTTTGGCGAGGCTTAGATTTGAAACTGGATTTTACTTGAGACTGGTATATATAATAAGACTGGTTATAGATAAAAATGAATGTTGGTATGTGTGTAGGAGGTTGAAAAACTCAGCACCGTTTCACCGATCACCATGAAATTTGGTTCACCTAAGTCTTTTATCATGGAGAAGGTTTTTATGCTATCCGTTTTCCTCTAACTTGCCACTAGGTGGCGCAGCAGAACGTCGAATTCTACTCCGTTTAGCCGTTTGCTATGCGAATATCGTCCAACCAATTTCAATGAAATTTGGTACACGCGGATATTAGAACACGGAGAATATTTTTCATTATCCAGTTGCTGTAACTTACCGCTAAATAGCGCTGCAACGCATCAACTTCTATACCGTTCGACTGATCGGCATAAAATTTTTTATACTTACACATTTGAGCACGAAGAATATATTCTAACTGTGTTACTTTTGATGTTACTCACCACTAGATGGCACTGCAATGCATTATTATTTTAACTCGCCACTAGATGACGCTGCAGCAGGCCAAATTTTTGACCATTCAAACGGTGGCTATGAAAATCAGTACACATAGCTATTTGAACAATGAGAATATTTTGGCGTTATCCATTTTGCTATAACTCGCCACATGACGGCGCTGTAGCAAATCATTACTTTAATTAACCACTAGATGGCCCTGCAGTGTATCACTTCTTGACTGTGCGAATGATCGCTATGGAAATAGGTTTACATAGATATTTGAACACGGGGAAGAGTTTGGCACGATCCATTTTCCTATAACTTGACACTAGATGTCGCGTCAACACATGAACTTCAGGACTATTCAGCCGATCGTCATGAAAATTCGTATGCATCGATATCTGAATGCGAAGAATATTTTCGCCGTATCCGTTTTGCTAAAACTCGCCACTAGATTGCGCTACGCCGCATCGCCTTCTGCACCATAAAAACGATTGCCTTGAAATTCAGTATGCATGATTATTGAACACAATATAACGCGATATCCATTTTGCTATATCTCTTTTTTACAATAAATAGTAATCACAACAAATATTAATGTCAAAAAATCCATTCTTTCCCGTGCGAAGAACGGGTACTTCAGCTAGTTTTTTTATAAAAATAACAACAGTCATATGGTTTTCTTTAATCCCCTCTTCCTTCCCCTAACAGAAAGGTCACCCGATTCAAATACTTCTATCTTCTTCCTTTGGGATGAATCAAACGAGCTATTTATGTATTCTCACTACCAAAACCTTGAAGAGCAAAGCGAACGAAACGCTTTCAGTAATGTATATTGACCATGCGCTGAAAAATCTGTGCTATACGCTGGAAAATCAGTGCTAAATCCATACAATACTCTAGACGTGTGTTGTGGGAACACATCGAATATGAAAGAGGAGAAAACTCTGTGAGTTTGTGACTGTATCTTTACGTTATTCCTATTTTTAAGAGTAACATTTATGAATAGAAAGGGAAACGTAAGCCTTTTTGCAGTTCTTCATTTATATTTCAGAAAATATCAGTGTTTTATGTTACGTTGTTTTTTACTAAAGGCTCAATTCTGTTCTGTTATTGTAGTACTTTTTTCTGATTTTGAAAAATCAATCAAAATTTTGTAATTTATTTTAGTACCAGTAAGACCAAAAGGACATAAATTGAAGGGAGTCTTGATCCCTTACGTAGACAGACCTTCATCAATGAAACATAGATGAAATATTTCATACAGATTAGTAAGCAGTGATGAAATATTTCATACAGTGATGAAATATTTCATACAAATTAGTAAGCATCAAACGTAATGTTGGAGAAGAAAAGGAGAGAAATAATTCAAATTGGTCATTAAATGTTGTTTTCGAATATTCAAAAATCTAAACATGCGGTAATGTCAAAATCTAAATAGGCGAAGAAACTAAAAAGTAACTTTTCTGAATTTGGTTTATTATTCACTCGATCCGTGAGACAAATTATCCTTATATATATCATTTGTCCCAAATATTGTTTGTTCTGGAAACAATTCTTAAGCCAGCAACAAACCAAAAAATTAAATCGTATCACTTAAAGAAGGTAATGGATGGCAGTGTATTCGATCAGCTTGCATAACTAATTCAAAAAAAGTTAAGAAGCATAGTTTAGAAGCATTTTAAATATATATATATATATATATTGCTTGCTAGCAATAAAGTTTTACTTTCTTTAACAGAGAAAGGGATTTTCTCAGATCCATGGGAATAATTTTGTAACAAATAATAATCTTTAACATTTGTAGTGTATAAGATATACAGGGTGTCCAGCCTTAGTGTGACCCAATAGCTAATTCCCAAACCATTCGGTTTAGATATGCACTTCCAATTTGAAAAATGTTTTAAAAAAGGTAAAAAATGTTTTTACGTGCTTTTCGAACCAAAAAACCCATTTAGAAATAAATTACAAAAATTAAATTTTTATACGGTCCCCAGGTCCTATCACTTATATTTAGGAAAAGATGCAGTACACAAAAACAAAGTAAACACAAAAAGTTTCATTTTATTACGATAAAAACTGACCAAGTTATGGAACTTTGAAAATCATACATTTCATCCATTTTCTCGGCCAATTTCAAGAAGCTAGTAAGGGACCGTCTCCAAAGTGAAATTAATTGGAACTCTGCCAGGAAACATTCGCTCTTGCACGTCACTCTTATGTAAATCGTTTTTAAATTTAAAAGTACACACATTACGTTAATATTACAATAACTGAGTACTTAAGAAACAAAATTTATTCTGTGTACGTGTAAAACATAGATAAAATAAAATATTTTGGACGAAGAAAACTTTTCAAAAGCAGTTCCAAAAACTTAGACTTATTTGCCTGCGGCTTCAGACTGATTTGCTGCGGTACTGATCATGGCAAACGTTAAAAATCTGTTGTGTAGTCGCTTGCAGTTGCATACAGTCGTATTCTAATATTACGAATTCTAGTACAGGAGAACGAGATGTATACAAATGAAGAATACTGCGAAATGGTACTGTTGTATGGGCAGTGTAATCGAAATAAGAGAGAGGCGGCAAGACTTTATGCCATTAAATTTCCCAGTCGAAGACATCTATCTTATAGTACAATTGCCCGTGCTGTTCAACGCTTGTATAGAACTGGGAGTTGTCATAGACGTATTCCCTTGCCTCGTGCCACACCTTCAAGCTTGCGGATACCCGCTGAGGATGTTCTAGGATATGCCCTGGCTCATCCTGAAAATAGTGTCCAGGATATTAAGCAAGGCTTGTTCCTACTCAAAATCGACGGTGTGGAACATATTACATACGTACGGTGCATTTCCTTATCGTCCAGTCCTGGCGCAGGAGCTAATGCCTGGAGACCAGTTGTATACATCTCGTTCTCCCATACTAGAATTCGTAATATTAGAATACGACTGTATGCAATTGCAAGCGACTACACAACAGATTTTTAACGTTCGCCATGATCAGTATCGCAGCAAATCAGTCTGAAGACGCAGGCAAATAAGTCTATGTTTTTGGAACTGCTTTTGAAAAGTTTTCTTCGTCCAAAATATTTTTTTTATCTATGTTTTACACGTACACAGAATAAATTTTGTTTCTTAAGTACTCAATTATTGTAATATTAACGTAATGTATGTACTTTTAAATTTAAAAACGATTTACATAAGAGTGACGTTCAAGAGCGAAAGTTTCCTGGCAGAGTTCCAATTTATTTCACTTTGGAGACGGTCCCTTACTAGCTTCTTGAAATTGGCCGAGAAAATGGATGAAATGTATGATTTTCAAAGTTCCATAACTTGGTCAGTTTTTATCGTAATAAAATGAAACTTTTTGTGTTTACTTTGTTTTTGTGTACTGCATCTTTTCCTAAATATAAGTGATAGGACCTGGGGACCGTATAAAAATTTAATTTTTGTAATTTTTTTCTAAATGAGTTTTTTGGTTCGAAAAGCACGTAAAAACATTCTTTACCCTTTTTAAAACATTTTTTAAATTGGAAGTGCATATCTAAACCGAACGGTTCGGGAATTAGCTATTGGGTCACATTAAGGCTGGACACCCTGTATATATATATATATATATATATATATATGTGTGTGTGTGTGTGTGTGTGTATATATATGTAACCTACATGTCTATTCCTTCTTGTTTTAGAAGTCACTCCAGCTTTCCCTGTAGCGCTTTGAAAATTAATGAATCTTTTATATTAACTCTGTGAATATATAGTTAAGCAGTTTTGTTTTTAGTTAAGATAAAGCTACACTAGGTAGATATGCCTAAAGCGGAAAATGCCTCCGGAGGACTTTTGAAGTTGTTTTTACTCGTTTTCACGTAATATTTGGAGAAAATCGACCAAAACTCCATATTTTAATATCGATATCCGCGGGATGGCTCTGAACCCTAGATCTGCGCAATTCAGAATTAACAATATAAAGTTGAATTAGTTTCTTTGAGTGTTCTTGTATTTGGTCTAAAACTCGAAAAAGAATTGTTTAAGGTGTTAAAAAGGGACTGGGAGAAAGTTTTTTACTGAAAATGAATTACTTTTAAATGACGCCTTAGCGTATTGAATACAAATATATTAGTGTAGAAGAATATTTGAGTTAAAATCGTAATACCACTTGAACAAAATAAAACAAATTAATGATAATTTGGAACATCTAAAAATAAAAGAATTTGTAATAACTAGACTTTTTAAACTGAACCAATTTCAAGATTTCGTTTTAAGGTATTTTCAAAATTTGTGCATTTAATAGTGAAATTACTAGGTATTAAAAACAAATTCTGATATATAAACAAGCGTTACAACTAATTACGAAGAGAAATTCAGAAAATGCCCTAATAAATAATCAGTACAAAGACAAACTCTGATTAGCAAAATCTGAAGCCACCGTAAAGTGCTTTTTAATTTTCCGCAACCATCGTCTATCAAGAATAGCCTTCATGTTAAGCATCCAATCAACAAATAAAGTGTTTTGGAAGAAATTAAGTCTTTGTTTTTCTTCTTCGGAAAACTGCCATTATAGATAATTAGCTGAAGAATCATTGAAAACCCATTGGGACTCTATTTATTATTTTCTTTGTATCGATTCCTTTTATTTTTTAAGGAGAACTCCATAATGTAAGATAAATAATCAGTTTGCTGGAATTTGCAGTTTTACAAGTTTTCAATTGTTTTGAATAACATTCAGTTGCAACCGTCGTGTGTACAAGGTATTCAGAAGCCCGGACATCTGCTTGGCTCGAGTTATTAAATAATAGGTGATGTTAAATGTTATTAAAAATATATTTTCTCAATTACTTATACAAAATACGTTTAATCTTGACTTGAATGAATTCTGAATTGAGATTAATCTGTGTTTAAACGTTCATGCGATTCCTGATTTCTCATCCTATACCCAGCTATTACAATGTGAATTGCTATTAAAATATTCAGTCCCTTTAGAATCCGTTAAAATCAAGTTTGATTGTATAAGGTTGTGTTACTTGCTTTTATAGATATACAGGGAAAGATTTACATCGCTGTTGGATCACTAATTCATTATTAGGAAAGCTTTGGACGGCATTTATAGATATACAGGGCAAAGATTTACATCGCTGTTGGATCACTAATTCATTAT
Source organism: Cheiracanthium punctorium (assembly GCA_038373885.1). Lineage (NCBI taxonomy): Eukaryota > Metazoa > Arthropoda > Arachnida > Araneae > Cheiracanthiidae > Cheiracanthium > Cheiracanthium punctorium. Next base: position 82,991 of record JAWZYV010012815.1, on the reverse strand, counting down.
TAGGAAAGCTTTGGTCGGCATTCAGTGTTACAATGGCACATAATTTGTTTTGAAGAGGGATGTTAAATCTTCTATTGTCGGTGCCATCAGGTTAGAGAAAATAATAGTTTAACGTAAAGTGCTTCATTCCCTTCTGTAACAGGGAACTTCTTCTATTTATCGCATCATCATGAAGCCACCCACGAAAATATTTACAGATCTTAATGGATAATTTAAAAAAGTAATGAAGTCTTCGCTCATGCTCATGGGGGATTTTCATGCATTCATTAAGAGCGTCTTGATTATCTCAGAAATATATGTGTGTCCATGCTGAGCATGTTTAAACTGACCTACGGGATTTTGAGTTAGATGGGTGTCAAATGAATGTGTTTCTAATAGACTTGACTGTTCGCAACGTAACTGTACAGACCTCGGTCTTTAATCGTTCGGTCGTCATATACTCTGAAGAAAGGCGTTGCAAAGCTTTCGTTTAAATTGCGAATTTTTTTATGAAATTCTTTGGTAAGTAGATGTCGTCGAATTATAACGCACCAGGTAAACAGGAAATTTGGAGTGCCCTACATCAATTTTACCACGCAAATAGCAGTTCTCAAAGAAATTTCCGTGAATTTTACTGTTTACTTTTTCGTCAGGAAAATGTAATGCTCCAGGGTGAATGCAAGCCACTTAAAAGGATTACAGGACTTAAACGGTTACAGGAAATATCCATGTTTGTTGCAGCTTTGTAGGTACCTTTACGCCTTGCAAGAAATCCTTGTCTCGTCTAGTTATTCTGCGTCGTTTTCCTTCCGAACACAATCCTGGAGGTGATCGACTGTTTCATCTGCCCGTGTTTGAGCGGCACGTTCACGCATTTGAGCCATTTAAACATATAATCTTCATACATCAAAATAAATTATTGAAACTTATTTTTTTTTCATAAAATCGCACACTTTAAAAATATTGTGCAACGCAATTTAAATTACCAGTATCAAACCACTTCGAAATCATATGAAATCTACCACAAAATAGATAAAAAGATTATTTTACAATTTTACTATAAATTTTACAACAACCTAAACGTGGGCAGCAATAGAACAAACGGACGGACTGGGAAAAAAATGTAGTCTAATAAATCTGAAATGAATCGACTTTAATAATAGTAAACGAAACAAACCAATCTAATCCGCGTGTAATTTATAATCGTAAAATTATTAGAAAAAGACATGCATTCTACGCTTTCTTAGCAACCAGATTAAAGTCGCCAAATTTCTTCCATAGGTGATGATAAAATGAATGAGTAGAAATACACTATCTGGCCAAACGTATCCGGACACCCAGTGGTATGGACTTGGAGCATCCTGAGGCACATATTTAATATGATGGTGGTTCCCCTTTTTCATCGGTGACAGCGTGCACACCTCTGGGAAGACTTTGCACCAATTTTTGACAGGTGACCGTAGGAATTGACTTCCAGGCGTCCATCACGGCTGAAGTGAGTGCTTGCAGTGAGGATGGTCGATTTGGCTGGCTACGTAATATGCGTTCTAATTCGTCCCAGATGTGTTCTGCGGGATTAAGATCGGGGATCTGAGAAGGCCAGTCCAGTTTTTGAACGCTCATTTCGTCACACCACGTCTGTGCAAGCCTCGATGGGTGAATGGAGCAGTTATCCTGCTGGAAGGGAAATGGGCCTTGCCCGTAATATTGCCACAGAGTTGGGAGTGCAGCATTGTCCAGAATGTCCTACTACATCACAGAGTTCATGTTTCCAACCACAGGAAGTAACGGATCCAGGCTCAACCACAAGAAACGTCCACCACCATTATACCGCCACCACGAAACTTAACAGTCGGCACAATTCAGTCACGCAAAAAACGTTCGCCGGGCATCCAGCAAACTCAGACGCGTCCCTCCGACAGCCAGACTGTGAAGCGAGATTCATCACTCCAAAAATAGTTTTCCACACGTCCGCAGTCCAATGGCGGTGTTTTCTGCACCATTGCAATCGATGCTTCGCATTCTGTGGAGTGATTTTGGGCTTGTGAGCCGCTGCACGACCACGGAATCCCAAGTTGTTTAACTCTCGACGAAAAGTCCTGCTGCTAACACTAGCATCTGATGAACTTTGGAACTCCTGAGAAATTTCTACCAACGAGGACTTGCGATTGTTTTCCACTACCCTTTTCATAGTTCTGCGGCTCCGTTCACTAAGTTTTTTCGCTCTACTACTCCGTTTTTCTGCAGTTTTACTGCCTCGACGTTTGCACTTCACAATTACATCACTCACGAACTGATTTCCCACAAAAGTGGCATCCCACTATACTGCCACGATCGAACTCACTTAGCTCCTTTGACTTACTCAGTGCTTCACAAACGCATACATACAACCGAACAAACCACTACCAACATTTTAATAGCTTTCGATTACGCATCAAATTTGCGTCACCCGCCAAAACCACTTTTTTAGGGGGTGTCCGGATACTTTTGTCCAGATAGTGTAGTCCACTATAGTGAAATCAAAACGTGCAAAATTTCATTGAATCGGGTCCAATTTAGGAATCAATCTAAGTTCCAAAGACATACATCGTTTCATCATAAATTTGCGGTGCAGTTGCCAAACAAAAGCAAAATTCGTCATTGTAACTACATTTGAACATTTATCTCCAACATGGCGGAATAAAGGGGTAAAAGTAGGCTTCAACCTAGTGTAGATAAAAATACTCGGAATTTTCATGTTATTTCATACGAATTTTTTTCTTTCTGCCATTTTTATTTGAAATACTCGGTTAATCTCGAACGTCCATGTATTTTTGAAATTTTATGTGCAATAAAATACACGAAAAATATTTAGAGTACCTATAGTTTTAGTATCCAAGAGGAAACATAGATTCATGCTAGTTACAAAAGGGCGAAACACAAAATACAGACAATTTTTAACAGAAAATTTAAAATTGTTCTTTTAATATTAATAACTCTTAATTAGGAATAATTGAACTATTTACGTATTATTCTATCAAAACAATACGGTGTTTCACAGACGACCAATAGATGGCGCTACCGTACACAACAGTAAATTTTTCATTTTAAGCCGTTTAGATTGTTTTTTCTAGTCAAGTGACCAAGCGCAGTAGATTTTTGAACCTCCAAAACCCTAAGATGAAAAATTTTAAGAAAATCCTTAGAGCCGTTTTCGAAATCGCTCAGACAAACAAACATTCCTCATTCAATAGTATAGTGATATAAAATGCAAATACTTCGAGCATAGATAGGCATTTTTGTTCGACAGATGTATAAAATATTAAATTTTGTATTTATTTGCATTTAATCTCCTGAAAATGTTGTAACATATCATAAAAGTCAGCACCTTCCTTTAGCTAACATTGTAATGTATTGTACATGTCTGCGATCAGTATTTCAGGAATAAAACTCTAGGTCATTGGCTTGGGGACATCCTGTTTATTAAATTATATACTCATAAAAATAACAGCAAAATAATAATAATTAAAATATTAACATATATTTGAAAATCATTAGTTTAAATATGCACATGATCACATTTCACATGAATGATATACTTACCGAAACGGAAGTATACCATTTATATGATAAAGCATTTCAGTTAGGGGATATAGTCATTTATTCACAAAGCAATATATTGAATGCTCTGGAACACGTTTCGGATATTACTATTTTTAGGACATAAGTATTGACTATAAAGGACATTGCAAAGGGTTATCTATAAATTGCACATTTTTTTTCCCCTTAAAAAGCGAAAACAAACTGTAACGCTTGCTTTTAAAATGATTTCTGGATCAGCTACATGAACTTCGTTTTAAAAAAAAGCACTCACTGACTGCATTATATCTTATTTTTGTTATTTTAAAAGAATATGTCAAAGGACATGCTTAAGTAAATTTTATTTTTTTCATCGTTTTCAATGTGTTATACTATTGTTATTTCATTAATTATTTTTGTTTTAAGAAAATTATTGCTTGCTTTCTTAAAATTTTAGATTTTTTTGTTGTTTAGTTTATCGTATATTCTGATTTTCGAATATAATTAAGAGTTTTACATTCTATCTTAGAGCACAAATTTGTTTCTTCAATAATTTCCAAAAAAAGACCATACAATATATTTATATATGTGAATGATATTTAAAAAACATACAGAATTATGGAGGTAAATATAGAGAAGTATGCATTTATTTAATCTATGGCCTTATACGGATATAAACACACCTTTACCAAGCAAGCTACAAATTCTTCTATTTCCTAGAGAAAAAGTTGAACGGAGTAACAATGGTACTTCTTTACGCATTATCTACTTAGTACATTACTTGCTCTTAAATGATGAGGTAATTTGAGAAGAAAAAAAAAGGACAAGAGAAAACAATTTCTAGGTATTTTAATGCGCCCTAACAATTTACGTGAAAGAATGTTGATTGTACTTTTTATTATGATGAAACAGAATTGCTTAGCTGTGTTTTCCACCGAAAGATACTTTTTTTTTAGATGTAATTGTTTATCTGTGACCATAAGTTTATTATGGAACCTATTTAAAGTTGAAACACATGTCATTTTTTTACCCCAAAAATAAAACCTTAGAACTGGAAATCTGTTTAGGTCTGAGTAAAGTAATAATTTTACATATATAAATATAAATATATAAATATATATATATATATATATATATATATATGTGTGTGTGTGTGTGTGTGTGTGTGTGTGTGTGTGTGTATGTGTGTGTGTGTGTGTGTGTGTGTGTAAAATAGCCTTTAAAATAAAATAGCCTTTTTGACAATTTAATCTAATATAATTTAAAGTGATCTGAAAAAAAAAACATCTTTGTGAAACCATAGCTGCCAACTACTACGGAATATAATTAACCACTTTTTGTAAACAGTATATTTTTTTAGTACTTTTTTCAAAGGAGTAACCAAGCCACACGCATAGTAAAAAAATTTTGCTATATTTTAAGGCGAAAAATAATGTTTAGAAAAAGTGGTTAATTATATTCCGTAGTAGTTGGCAGCTATGGTGAAACATAGTACTTTCACTATAAGGTTTGTTTCTCCGCCAGACAAATATTACTTTCTGAGACAATTTTTGAGTGCACATAACAATGAAAAGTGCAAATTAAGTTAAATTTGTAGGTGTTTGCGGCTTTAGGTGGACCAACCTATAATTATTGGCCGATAAAAAATTATTAAAATTATTTTCAAATGAAGGATCATTTTGCCCTTGGGTTGAGGGTAAAATGATCCTTTAGATACTTTCTAAAAATTCTATTTTTTTTCATTATTCATTCTGATTTTAAAATGTTACTAAAATATGTTTATGATGCAAATTATACTATAAAATAGGCTAGCTAAAGTCCAAAGTATTATTTAAGAATTTGTGTTATTTTATACACCTTATAAACCTTAAAGGGACCTAAACCTTAAGCTTAAAGGGATCATTCTAGGCCACCCTCCCCTATTAAAGAAGTCAAGTAGATAATGCTTGGCCACTAGTTATATCAGTAAAATCTTATTGTTTTGTACAGGCACGCATGATGCGGACATGATAAGTGAAACATCCGCAGTGCAATGCAGAATCCAGGATTCTTTAGATGCTCTGAAATAGCTTATGTAAAAAAAAATGCAATATAGGTTCTTCAATGTAGAAAATTAAACGAAATTATTAGACTCAAAATTATTATAGAAGTGAAATTATTACAAAATTTATTCCAGAAACAAAAGTTCCATTGCTTATAAAGTTCTGTAATATGCATCTAATGTTTCTGAATACTGTTTTTTAAACTTATTCGAAAAAAACTGTTATATGATTTTCTTTAATTGGATAATAAATATTTTAAATAAAATTGATATACTCAAAAATTGTATGGATTTTAGACAAAATAAGAATAATAATTACGCTAAAAAATGAAAGCTGTGGTTTCCGTCAGAGTATTTTTTTTCCCAGGCTGTTCTTATTTATTTCTTATTTTTAAAACGTTTTCAAGAAATTATAAGAAAATGCCGCTTTTGCTCTTGTTTTGTTTGAAATTAAAATGCGCTATAAAACTGCTGTAGACAAAAATATTGAACTAGAGAGTTCATTATTTTTTCAAATTATGTATTAACACTCTTGTTCTATTGTTTTGATTTCGGATTTAAAAAAGCATATCATTAGTTTACTAATAATCAATAAATTGTGAACCAAAAATTGATAACCAGGAATTCTGATCACAGTTGTGCAACCATTAAAATAGTGTTTCAATATTTACTAACCTCTTTAGTCTTTTTAGTACTTAATGTGTCTTTGAAATTAAAACGCATTTCTTGAAATAAATATTAGAATTTATTTTATTTTTTATTTATTTTTATATCATAATGTATAGATTTTAGAGGTACACTTTTGGGGGAAAAATATTTTCTATAACATTCTGTCTACGAATAAAAACGCATATTTTTCAATTCTTCTTTTATGATATTTGTTTGGATAACTTGTGTAGAAATAGATAAATTGAAAAAAAAAATTAAGTTATATTTTAATACATATATTTTAAGTTATCAATGAGATTTTTGCTGCCAACTGTTTAGCGTTATTTTTCAAATCTCATCCATATAGTACAATGCGAAAATGCATTCGTTATTTTTAAACCGCTTTGTTAAATTTGAAATTTAGTTTATAAAGTCATAAATCTTCTTTGCTCGGTGAACTTGAAAAAAAAACTGACAGCATAAACTCAGCAAATAAGCTCACGGGTTGAAGGAAACCATAATTTTATGAATAAACCCTATTTTCCAGTGCGGATTTTTCAAATATGTGACCAAGGAGAAGTTCTAAATAAGGATTAAAAATCGATAGGTAACTACGGCAAAGGGTGTGGTAGAGAATATTTCATGCTCATATGCATGTGTGACGTTATTGACCATGACATTACTGCATTCGCCGTTGTGAATTCAAAAGCAGCATCATTAATTAAACGTTTCATCAAAGTTCCCGTGAGATTAGACTTATTATCCCCCCTCCTCGTGAAATATCTAAAACCCAGACAAAATGGAACAGAGTTTATGCTAGTTCCACTTAAAATATGTAGAAGAATTGAACAATTACTGCTAATGATGACTATGGGTAGAAATTTATTGTTAATAACAGATTACTTTTTTTTAACTGCTTAATGATGTCGTTGATAATTAAGCTTGTTCATTTCAATCAACTATTTTAAATGCGAAAGCTAATTGAGGATATAAATATGCTGTATTTCTAAGCTTCATTACACCTGAAGATAAGCGTTCTTTACATTAGCAATGAAAATTACTAATTTTTAAATTGCAATTTTTTATCTTCGTTTAGTTTAGTATGTAATAAATGTACGTAGATTGCCTTTGTTTTTTATTTTTATTATTTCGGCGAAACATTGTAATGCACACATGTGCCTCCTCGGATTATTAACGCAATTATACAGTAGGTGGGCAAATTATTAGCACAGAAAATGATTTTGTTGAATTGGACAAAATTTCTTTGATTCAGAAATATTTAGTTGGCACTATTTCAGCCGAACAATTTTGAATGTTTGTCAACCAAACTTTTTTTGAATCAACAAAACTTATTTTTCCCAGTAAAGACACAACTTAAATTTCTGTATACATGTGCTTCCTCGGCATGGAAATTAATGCAATTTCTCCCTATAGAGTAGGTAGGCAAATTATCAGCATGGAAAAAGATTTTGTTGAATTAGACAAATTTCGTTGATTCAGGAATATTTAGTTGGCACTATTTCAAACGAATAATTTTGAAGGTTTTAACATTTTCTCTAAATTAACAAAATATTTTGATGAATTAACAAAACTTTTATAGATTGAACAAAAATATTTATTTGAAATATTGCCAACCAAAATTTTGTTGAATCAACAAATCTCCCCCCCCCCCCCAGTGAAAGACACAAAACTCAAATTTTTGTTTTATCTAGGTAAAGAATTTTTCAAACATGAAGTTTCCTTTTCATACAATATTTTTTGCTTACTTTTTACTGATGGTATCGTTATTGATTTTTTATATGTGCCAACACTGCGTCAACGTGTGCGTATTTAGCGTGCGAGTATCTGGTGAGTTCACCCCATACATATTATCTGGGAGTTTAACAAACGGGGTTTTCTCAAAAGAGCTGATCACCACCTAGCGGCAATTAATCGAAACTCAAATCAGAGAGTTGCATAGTACTTAACTCCATCAACATCTCGAAATATGTGTATTGATCATGTCTCGAATAATGTAATGGTATGAAAGAGTGGCACCGACGAATATTTAGAATACTTCCATAACTACAAGAAAAAGCTCGTTGTGAAGGCAATTACAACGGGCGCTAGAAAAAACATTTGGAAAAAAATATGTCTATACTAAATATATTTAATCTTCGTCCAACTAAAATAAATGACTTCATGTTCAATTTCATTATATACCCAAATCGAATTTCATGCTCTTCTGGAAATCCGCAGAAACGTTTCGCATTCGAAAACTTTCGTTTTGTGTACTCAGCCCCTCTTATAGTATACCTTTGACAGTTTCGGAGAGTTCCAAATGTTCAGAGATCTTCTCCAAGTGATTTACTGGCCAAGCTTTCCTCTATAACATTCTTGCAGGTCTATGCCTCCCTTGGCAGGATCTTACTGACAGTCCATTGTTTTTGCTGGATTTGTTTAGGTTGTGCAACGTCATGATCCTAATTTAACATCATTGAGTTTGGGTAATGAACAAGAAGAATAACAAAACCACAATATCATCTCTACTAATGTACTCATGGAAGTTCAACCCTCAGATAAATTATTTAAATTATTTTTAATTAAAAAGTTAAAAGTATGTTTAATATCCTATGAAAACTTGCATCGAAAGGTTGTTTTCTGTTACTAATGGTGCATTTTCTCTAACTCTAAAATATCAATTTATTCCTCATAATTTGCAGGTTTATGCTTTTATGCGTCAGTGAAATATAGATGGTGAAAAGTCGATGTTTTTGCACAGGAATTCTTTAAGTATAATGCCTTTCAGATTATTCTTTTTGTTTAAGTTTAAAATTTTATTTTATAAAAAAAAAGTTTTCCTAAATAAATCCTACTATCTTGAGTCACGTGAAGCTTAGTAAAAAAATCAACGTGATTTCATTATTGCATAATTTATGCAAGAAAAAAAAAACATCTTCATTGGTATTTAAATGGATATCGTAAATCGTTTCAAATGTATTTACTCAAAAAGGTCTTCTTTCTTTTAAAATTACATAATTGCCCCTTTTTCTCGTACACATTTTTTTTAAAACTGCGACTACAATTACTTTAAACTAAATTTATCCTATAATAGAAGTATAACCATAAAAATCTCAAAGGAAGTTGCATCATAACCTGGTAACACCTGGTTACGTGATTTGCCGAGAAATGAAAAGAATTTTTATATGGAAGTATATTTGAAAACTCTATCGTTGTGTAACATCTGCAGGAAAGTGCAATCGGAAATCGAATTAATTCGATATGCCTCAAAGGAACGCACTGAACTGGAATTCTTTAAAAGAGCGATTCTAAAAAACTGTTGTGATTTCCTCTGTTCAATAATACGATATTACAGATAAAAGAATTAAGAAAAAGTAATGTCGATATTTCGTTAAAAATTGTTGTATATGGTAAATTTTACATATTTAGTAGGCAAAGTCCATTTAAAAGTAAATATTTTAGATAGCAAAAGAGAGAAAAGTGGATTTACAAAATCTGACTTTTCTTATCCTTATTCCAATAGGGTAAGAATTGAAACATAAAAAGTACAGCTGCGGAAAAAAAAAGTCCCACTTGCTCTTTATTTCGCCATCATTCGTCGTGCAGTAAAGTTATATACACCATTCGTTTTCAAATAACGCATGCTTTAATTTACTATTAATTTAATTTGCATAAGGGGCCGTCTTCATATTTAATTATGCATCAACTTCGTTTTTCTCAATGGCAACACTGTATTTTGACTTTATTAAACGAAAGAGAACCTTCAAATTACCCTAAATATAAATTTTCACCAATTTCCTACGACAATTTCCGGAGATATTGCGAGTTATTTTTTTGCGCCTTTTTTAGGACTTTCTACAAATTGAAAAGCGCTTCAAAAAATTGTCACTTAATAAATTTATATATGGTCCGTAACTCATGAAAATAACACAATTTATTTAATATAAATTAAACTACTGAACGTAAAATTTTGAAATTTTACACAGCCATGTAATATTACTTTCTGCATCTATTTCCATCGAAATTTGGCTAGGTCTTTCTTCATAATTTTTTTGAATATTAATTTAATAATTCATAATTCATATTAATATTTTAATAAAAAACATAATAATATTGAATTATGTTTGGGTCGTTTAGTTATAATATTACGAATAAAAATCCGCTTCTTATTATCAATATTATATGAGATATGATTTAAAGTATGAAACAATAGTTTAACATATGGGGAGGGGGTTTTGGGTACTCATAACTCACCCATTTTTGGTTCAGATTTATTGAAAATGGATATCCGGGGTTAAAATGAGCTAAATTTTTGAAATATGAAGTGAAATCTAGGGTTTGCTATTGGTGAAAAAATGTTGGTGTGACTTTTAATATGTAGATGGCCCCTTATGTAATTTTTATGCATAGCAAATTAAAGTGTACGTCAATCGAAAACGATTGGTATCTGTAACTTTGCTGTACGACGATCGACGGCCGATAAAAGTACAAGTGGGACTTTCTTTTTCCCCCAGCTGTACATATGGGCAACCATAAATCCCAATTATGCAGCCCACGACTTCGCTAACTTCCTGAAGTTTGGCCAGCTAATTCGCTAATATCCTAAAATTCGACCAGTGACTTTTCAAAGGTTGCCCATACCTAATACAAAGTATAAAATGAATACATTTTTTCCGGTATTATAATTTCCTTTATTTCGTACGTAACAAAAATTTAATTTACTACAAGAAATTAATGAACTCTAAATTCCAAACACATTTCAAAATGGCTGTGTTATTTAACAATGATGTATAATGAAATAAAATGGTATAATAATGATAAATTAAAAAAAATGTTCTATATAAATAAAAGTTTAATTTCCATGCATTTTCCATACTTAACATTATTTTCTAGTGTATATTCAGATAATGTGCCCCATAAGAAGTTTATCTTAAAATGTATCCATATTCAAAAGATAATTAATATTTTTAATTAAGGTGAAGTATTTGTTTTTTCTTCTGTTATTGTTGTCTGTATTCATTTACATAATTCTATATTTACTAACATTTTTCATATTAATTAGCTTGTTAATGTATTATATAATATTTCAAACAAGAAAATAAAAGTATTAGAAATTAGAGCTCTACCACGCACATGTGAGCTAACAATTATTTTACTGTTGGGTAGCGTACAAAGACTATATTATATTTATGTAACCATGATTAGAATTTAGTTTATTTTATAACAATATTTGTGTAACGTAAAAAAATGCTTATAACTACTTTGAAACAATTGAATTATATTCTTACAGTCCACATGAGGGTTTTGTACGAAAGTATGCATAAAACATTTAAAAAAAATTAAATAAATGGATACCAGTAAAAATTTGTTTTACTATTTTAGTTAAAATGCCTTATTTCCGAAGATACACGTAGTTAAAATGCTTTTTGCCAGTGTACTCAAATGAACATAATAATTTCATACGTTCTCAGTTATAATTAGATGTAGCAGCTGCAGCAATTCCCGAACCATACCCAAAAGGTGACGTTAAAAATAATGCATAACATAGGTATCATCGCTATAATATTTCCCAAAAACTTACTTTCATTAGGTTTGCTAATTTATTATTAAAAATTCTTTGGAATGAAATTTGAAATGAAAATGGGAAATTTTTAAATGTAGGGTGCAAATATTTAAGATTTATTAAAAAGTATAATTGTAAAAATGTATATTGTGGTTTGGTTGAAATTGTGTTTAACCAAAGATTAAAATCTTTCATTTCTTAGTAATGTACATTTTCTCACTCGTATGACTCACTAGTATGCCTTAATACGTCATGCCGATGGGGTAGGACGCTGGGATTTCCATAATGTAATTGAGCTGTCAAGTCTTAAATTAATGTTACTTAAAGTGATTTACTTTTATTTATAACATTGTGAATTAATGCATGTTGCATTTTAATATTTACGTTTTGTATTTTCAAAAGAAACAGCTCCATTCTCGTCTTTTTATTAGGGGCAATGTGCCTTGCTGTTAAAAAAAAAAAGTTTTGTAGTTTTTCCAGTGGTATGTCGGATATATTGCCCTTCTTGTCAATTGGGGAAGGCCCAAAATGATCCCCTTAAGGTTAAAGATTGCATAAAATAACATAAATATTTAAATAAAACTTTGCACCTTTGCTATCATATTTCACACTATATTTTGCATCATAAACGTATTTTAATAATATTTTAAAACCACAGTGAGTAATGAAAATAATAGAATTTTTAGGAAAAGTCTAAAGGATATTTTACTCTCAACTCAAGCGCAAATTAATCCTTCATTTGAAAAAAAAAAATGACATTGTTTTTTATCACCAAAATAAAAGATACATAAGTAATTATGACTATAAATAATGAAATAAAATAAATTTTACAATGATATACTGGTATGCATGATTTATATTATGAAAATTTTAAAATAAAAAAGGCTCACAAACAATAAAATGAAATATTTTAAAATTATAATTAAAAAATTATGGCCTACAGCAAACGCAGAAATAAATTAAATAATGTAATAGGGAGTTACGCATTTTGAGAAAGGATGAAGTGCTGCCACGGTGTCTAGGGCCCAGCTCTGGATTTTTTCAGTTAAGGAATCATTTTACCCGGCAATACAGCTTCCCAACTTAGGTCATGTTACTGGAACACGCCGAGAAACATAACAAACTTAGGAAGTGTGATTCACATCTAAAAAACATACTTTGTTCCATAAATCAAGTTACATTTATGCACATTAAAGATTGTGTTTCTAAATAAATTGGGAAGGTAGCGCTTAGGTTATAAGAGATATGATAAAACACAGTTTTTTGAAGAATTCTACTCAGGCATGTAATACACCTATCGCTTAAATGCAGGCATGTCTTGTTCTTGACATGGCATAACTGGGTTAAGTGTTACCTGGTAGATAGTGCTGCCTGTGTGGTAGAAAACATATGTGGATCATTTTGCCTCATAGATCATTTTGGACTACCTTTTCCTATAATGTACACTTTTTAATAAATACGCTCTTGCACTTAAAAAAGTAATATGGAAAATAGCGGTTATATCAGAAATGTTTCACGTTTTTACTTTTGTTCATCGTTTCGGTATTTCTTGGAACCATTCATGCGTTTTTCAGTGATTAAATATACTTTGTATCTAGAATTCTTTTCTCTGGTTGAAATCATCTTAACATTTGAGCATTTTAAATGGTTATTGAAACCCAATGAAGAAATTTTAGCCCATTTTGTTGCCATGTCACACGTCCGGATCTCGATTTCTCGGCTGAACAGCGTTAACTCAGTCTCGAGTAGGTCCATAAAACTAAGAAAATAAAGTTGATACTTAAATTAAGCAATTCGCTTGGGGAATAAAGACTGAGTGCTTCGCAACATTATGAAGCATGGTGGGGGATTATGCTTTCCGCAGCACAGAGTCCATACTCGTGAGTTTTGAGAATGGACAGTGCAGCCCTTGGCCCTTCGTGACCGTTGCGACAATGAACAGTTGAATACTTTTTATTATAGGAATGAATGAACTAAATGTTTAATTAATGGTTTTATTACTTACAACTGACTATTGTATAGAATAGTACGACTAATGTATAATAACTATTTTATTCCTTAAAATCTTAACAAATATAACAAAAAGGCTAAAAAGAATGACAAAGTTTCAAAGTTTACTGAAATTACACCTATTTTAGTGTTAGTTTAAAACTTTGGAATGTGCAGCTGCGGAACAAAACGCCCACTTGCTATTTATTTGGCCGTCATTCGTCGTACAGCAAAGTTATTTCTACCATTCATTTGCAAATCTTATAAATAAAAATGAAATTCTGTTTGTTTGTTTGTTTGTTTGTGGATTTGATTCGTATACAAATCCACAAAAATGGACCTATCGGCCTGAAATTTAGCACAGATATGTAAAATAATATAGAATAAATCACAGTCCACTTTAAAACTTTGAAAGTCCACCCGTTCCCGGAATTTAAGAGATTTTTTATGCTTTTCACGCAAAAATCTTTCCGTAATTGTAACCCCTGTAGTGAAAAAAGTGTGAAATAAGGATCGTGGTTGCCATGTGTGGCGATTTTGCCGAATAAAGTGTCGTTCGTATACAAATCCACAAAAATGGACCTATCGGCCTGAAATTTAGCACAGATATGTAAAATAATATAGAATAAATCGTAGTCCACTTTAAAACTTTGAAAGTCCACCCGTTCAAGGAATTTAAGAGATTTTTTATGCTCTTCACGCAAAAAGCTTTCCGTAATTGTAACCCCTGTAGTGAAAAAAGTGTGAAATAAGGATCGTGGTTGCCATGTGTGGCGATTTTTCCGAATAAAATGTTTTAAATTCTCAAAGTAAAAATAAAAGAATAATAATGATTTTTTTTTGTTAGTTTATATTCGTAAGGTTATTTTTTTTTAAATTATAATATCGTGTGCATGGGAAATCAGAGCAGGAATGTAATGCTTTACACACAAAACAATAAGAATTGAAGATTTCCGAGGCTAATATGTAAATTTTTTTAGTTTGGCGAAAAAATAAAATGGCTGAAATATGGATTTTGAGTAAGTGAGTTCTAGCGGTTTGCACAGTTTTCGGCTCGGCGCAATTTATTGAGAGCTTAAGGAAATAGATTTTTGAAAACAAGTTATTAAGGGCAGTTATTAAGGGATTTCAAGCGATCTAACTTCAAAATTCTCGCCAATTGAGTACATTGATTTAAGTTGGGGGAATTCCGCCAAATTTCAGAAAATTGAAATCTTCTCATTTAGTACATCGGAGTAACGATGAATAAAACACATTATAGTTGATAATTAAAAAAAAATCGGCTGTATTAAGGGATTCCAATTTTCAAATAGATGCGTGCTACACTTTGGCGGTCGAACCATTTCCCATATTGATTGCTGCTAAGTCAATGCTTCGAATGATTCCCTGAAAAAACTCTTGCAAAATGGCGTATGTTGGCACTTTGGCGAGGCTTAGATTTGAAACTGGATTTTATTTGAGACTGGTATATATAATAACACTGGCTATAGATAAAAATGAATGTTGGTATGTGTTTATGAGGTTGAAAAACTCCAGCACCGTTGAGCACCGTTGGACGATGAAATTTGGTTCACCTAAGTCTTTTATGATGGAGAAGGTTTTTATGCTGTCCGTGTTCCTTAACTTGCCACTTAGTGCCGCAGCACAACGTTGAATTCTATTCCGTTTAGCCGTTTGCTATGCGAATATCGTCCAACCGGTTTCGATGAAATTTGGTACACGCGAATATTAGAACACGGAGAATATTTTTCACTATCCATTTTGCTGTAACTTGCCGCTAAATGGCGCTGCAAAGCATCAACTACTATACCGTTCGACCGACGGCATAAAATTTTTCATACTTACACATTTGAGCACGAAGAATATATTCTAACTGCGTTCCTTTTGATGTTACTCACTACTAGATGACACTGCAATGCATTATTATTTTAACTCGCCACTAGATGACGCTGCAGCAGGCCAAATTCTTAACCATTCAAACGGTCGCTATGAAAATCAGTATACATAGCTGTTTGAACAATGAGAATATTTTGGCGTCATCCATTTTGCTATAACTCGCCACTTGACGGCACTGTAGCAAATCATTACTTTAATTAACCACTAGATGGCCCTGCAGTGTATCACTTCTTGACTGTGCAAAGGATCGTTATGAAAATTGGTATACAAAGATAGTTGAAGACGGTCGCTATGAAAATCAGTATACATAGCTATTTGAACAATGAGAATATTTTGGCGTTATCCATTTTGCTATAACTCGCCATTTGACGGCGCTGTAGCAAATCATTACTTTATTGAACCACTAGATGGCCCTGCAGTGTATCACTTCTTGACTGTGCAAATAATCGCTATGAAAATAGGTATACATAGATATTTGAACACGGGGAAGAGTTTGGCGCTATCCATTTTCCTATAACTTGCCACTAGATGTCGCGTCAACACATGAACTTCAGGACTGTCCATCCGATAGTCATGAAAATTCGTATACATCGATATCTGAATGCGAAAAATATTTTCGCCGTATCCGTTTTGCTAAAACTCGCCACTAGATTGCGCTACGCCGCATGGCCTTCTGCACCGTACAAACGATTGCCTTGCAATTCAGTATGTATGATTATTGGACACAATATAACGCGATATCCACTTTGCTATATCTGTTTATTACAATGAATAGTAATCACCACAAATCGTAATATCAAAAAGTCCATTCCCGTGCGAAGAACGGGTACTTCAGCTAGTAATATATATTTTAAATCACTATTAATTTATTTTGAATAAGGGGCCGTCTTCATACTAAATTTTGCATCAAGTTTGTGTTTCTCAATGACATTACTCTATTTCGACTTTATTAAACGAAAGAAAACCTTCAAATTGGTAAAAATTATAAATGTTTACCAATTTTATACGATAATTTCCCTACATATTGCGAATTCTTTTTTGCGGATTTTAAGAGATTTTCTGCAAATTGAAAAACGCGATATTAATATTTTATTAAAAATAATAAGACTAATATGTTATGTTTGGGTCGTTTCGTTCTAATAGTACGAATGAAAATCAGCTTCTTATTATCAATATTATATGAGACTAGCTGAAGTACCCGTCCTCGACGGGTTAGTGAATGAAAATTTCCAAAAAGAAAGAACTTTCGTCAGCATTGTAGGTGTACACAGAATGGATGTAGTATGTTGCCAAAGTAAAGAAAGCGAAGTTATAATTTTCATGTATTGTTAAAATATTACAGGTTAGAGAGTAACTAAGTAATATCACATCATTCGCTTTAGTCGTAATTATGTGATGAGCGAACGAATATTTACGCATATTGAAATAATTTTCGCAAAATCTCAAAATTTAATCAACATTTTTGAAAAATTTGAAGCCTATACTTTAAGTTGAGTGACAAACTATCATGTCACCCAAATTTGTTTCATTTCCTGCAGTCTTTATTTCGTGATGCTGGAACAAATTTTCAGCATTTTAAAACGATTTTCGAAAAATCTCAAAATGTAAGCAAAATATTTTTTAAATTCAACACCTATAAATTAAGATTAGCAACTACCTATCATATCACTCTATCATTCGTATTAGTCGTTATTACGTGATGTTTGAAGAAATATAAACGTATTTTGAGAGAATTTTCACAAAATCTCAAAATCTAATAAAAATGTTTAAAAAATTGGACTCCTATAGTTTATGTTGAGCAACCATCTATCGTGTGACCAAATTTCATATCATTCGCTTTAGTCGTTATTACGTAATACGGGAACAAAGATTCACTCAGTTTTAAACGATTTTCACAAAATCTCGAAATCTGGTGGATTTTTTTTAATTAGATGCTTATAGTTTAAGGTGAGTGACCACCTATCATTTCACCAAATATCATTTTTTCACCTTTGCAGTTATTACGTGATGTGCGAACACAAATTTACGCAGTTTGAAATGATTTTCGCAAAATTGCAAAATCCAATCAAAATTTTTTTTTACTTCGACGCCTATGTTTTAAGTTGAGTGACCACCTATCATGACACCCAATTTCATATCATTCGCTTCCGTCGTTTTTACGTGATGCTTGAACACAAATTTATGCAGTTTGAAAGGATTTTCACAAAATCTCAAAATCCAATCAGGATTTTTTAAAAATTGGACGCCTATGTTTTAAGTTGAGTGACCACCTATCATGTCACTCAATTTCATATCATTCGCTTCAGTCGTTTTTACTTGATGCTTGAACACAAATTTACGCAGTTTGAAAGGATTTTAACAAAATCTCAAAATCCAATCAAGATTTTTTAAAAATTCGACTCCTCTGTTTTAAGTTGAGTGACCACCTATCATAACACCCAATTTCATATCATTCGCTTCAGTCGTTTTTACGTGATGCTTGAACACAAATTTACGCAGTTTGAAACGATTTTCGCAAAATCTGAAAATCTAATCAAGATTTTTTTTACTTCGACGCCTATGTTTTAAGTTGAGTGATAACCTATCATGACACCCAATTTCATATCATTCGCTTCCGTCGTTTTTACGTGATGCTTGAACACAAATTTATGCAGTTTGAAAGGATTTTCGCAAAATCTCAAAATCCAATCAAGATTTTTTTAAAGTTCGACGCCTGTGTTATGACGCCTAAATTGAGTGACCACCTATCATGTCACTCAATTTCATACCATTCGCTTCAGTCGTTTTTACGTGATGCTTGAACACAAATTTACGCTGTTTGAAAGGATTTTCACAAAATCTCAAAATCCAATCAGTATTTTTTAAAAATTGGACGCCTATGTTTTAAGTTGAGTGACCACCTATCATGATACCCAATTTCACATCATTCGCTTCAGTCGTTTTTACGTGATGCTTGAACACAAATTTACGCAGTTTGAAAGGATTTTCACAAAATCTCAAAATCCAATCAGGATTTTTTAAAAATTCGACGCCTATGTTTTAAGTTGAGTGACCACCTATCATAACACCCAATTTCATATCATTCGCTTCCGTCGTTTTTACGTGATGCTTGAACACAAATTTATGCAGTTTGAAAAGATTTTCGCTGAAAATCTAATCAAATCTGAAAATCTAATCAAGATTTTTTGAAAATTCGACGGCTATGTTTTAAGTTGAGTGACCACCTATTATGACACCCAATTTCATATCATTCGCTTCAGTCGTTTTTACGTGATGCTTAAACAAAAAAAGCGTCACGGACAGAATGACAGAAGGACAGAATGACAGAATGACAGAATGACAGACAGACAAACTTTTTTTTGAGGGTCGCATCGGATTCCCGGGTGCTTGAAACGGATAGAAATTGCAAAATTTTTGAATTCCAAGAAATGTACAGACAAAAGTCTAATTTTATTTATATAGATATGAATGAAAGTATGCAAAAATATATTAACATAGGGGGAGGGGGATTTTGGAAGCTCATAACTCCCTCATTTTCAGTTTAAATGTATTGAAAATTGGTATTCGTTGTTAAAATGAGCTAAATTTTTGAAATATGAAGTGAAATCTGGGGATTGCTATTGGGAAAATAAAAGTTGGTCCGAGTTCCAATATGGAGGTGGCCCCTTATGCAATTTTTATGAATGTATTAAATTGTACGTCAATCGTAAACGGTTTGTGTATGTAACTTTGCTGTATGACGAACGACGCCCGAATAAAGTACAAATGGGCGTTTTTTTACCTTTTCTTCCCAGTAGATTTAAATTCCTCATGTCAGCAATTTTTAAAATATTTAGTAATGACAAGCTTTTCATAAATTTAGAAAAACTGACGCACTAAAAAATTTTATTTTTAAAGTATTGCCTCACAATTTTCGTGAGATTGGGATGGTATACTTCTATTACTAAATTATGTAAGGAAAATTTCACAAATCCTAAGTTTAATTAATCTTAATTAAATCTCATTCAGAAGATTTAAAGCAACAGGGAGTAAACTATTATTTACTTTGCAAATTTAACAGTCTTTTACTTAAATATGAATAACTATAAACGTTAACTATTATATTCTTATGTATTTACCTACATGCAGAGAAGATGCGTTAGATAAATCATCTGCCCGAAAATGCTTAATATAAAATAATTTAGTGAAGCACGATTGTGACTCACAAGAATATCAATGTGTAAGACATGGTCATATGAAGCTTGAGAATAGTGTAAAATATATACTACGAAATCATTTTGTTAATACATTGTGTGAAATAAATATTAATTCTAGTCTATTTAAGTGCAATAAATCTGCGAATTTAGAATGCAGTTTCTATGCCCTAGAGTATTAATTAAGCTTTTGTACAATTAGTTTACAAGCAGTAATTATACATTTGCCTTTAAATAATTGCCTAAAAGCTGTTATTAAATATTCAAGAAACTTATTTATAATGCTTCAAATTAGGCCCTACTTCATGTTGCAGTATTTCATATTTATGATCTAAATTAAATATTATGTATCGTTTTCTATGATAAAACGTAATAAAGAAACTGAACTCCATTTGTGCATGGTTTAATGAGAAATGGGCGCCATGAAATAGTAAATATTGTAAAACTAACATTTTCAAGGTAATAAATAACCGAGAAGAGTATTAAACAATTAAAGTCATTAGTTTTACAGGCCTGAACTGTCCGCTTGAGTGTATATCTGAACATTTTTGCATTATTTTCTAATACCTGTTTGAATTTCTAGCATAAATATTTAACTAAAATATCTAATTACGGTATATACACATTCTATAAAAAAAAGTCAGAAGCTCTGAACATACTACTTCAATGCCAATGTGTTATATATCTTCTGCACATGACATAACCTCAATATAGACTATCTGCAGTGAAGGGCTTTACAATTTTGACATAATTGCCATTCAAATCACAAGGGAGTTTTGTTTGAGAATTTTTATGAATATATTAAGAAAGTAAATTGTTTTATAATAAGATGGAAATACGATCAATCAAACGTATTTCTATTTTATTATGTTTTTTTTCAAAAGATGCTGTTACCCATTGCACCATCCGTAATTCAATATTTTCGAACCCGACAAAATGAGTACAAACTTATGTCATTTTCTCGACCAATAAAAAAGATTTCTGGACCAATGACAGAGTATCCTTTTTAAATCAACATATACATTATCTGGCCAAAACTATCCGGACACCCCCTAAAAAAGTGGTTCTGGCAGGTGACACAATTTGATGCATAATTGAAAGCTGTAAAAGTGTTGATAGTGGTTTGCCAGGCTGTATGTATCCGTTTGTGAAGCAATGAGTAAGTAACTGGAGCTTATAGTGAGTTCGATCGTGGCAGTATAGTGGGATACCACCTGTGTGGGAAATCAGTTAGTGAGATTGCGGACATTCTACACAAGCATAAATCCACTGTGAGTGATGTAATTGTGAAGTGGAAACGTCCAGGCAGTGAAACTGCAGAAAAACGGAGTGGTAGGCCGAAAAAACTTAGTGAACGCAGCCGCAGCACTCTGAAAAGGGTAGTGAAAAACAATCGCAAGTCCTCGTTGGTGGAAATTTCTCAGGATCTCGAAAATTCATAACGCGTTAGTGCAGCAGTTCTGTTCGTCGATAGTGAAACAACTGGGGATTTCATGGTGGTGCAGCCGGTCACAAGCCGAACATCACTCCACAGAATGCGAAGCATCGATTGCAGTGGTGCAGAACTCACCCTGGACATGTGGAAAACTTTTCTTTTGAGTGATTAATCTCGCTTCACAGTCTGACAGTCGATTGGACGCGTCTGGGTTTGGCCGATGCCCGGCAAACGTTTTTTGTGTAACTGCATTGTGATTGGAAATATGAACTCTGCGATGTATGTGGGCAGTCTGGAAAATGCTGTACTCCCAACTCTATGGCAATATTTTGGGGAATGCCCATTTCTCTTCCAGCCGGATAACCGATCCCTTCACTCATCGAGGCTTGCACAGACGTGGTTTGACAAATGAGTGTTCAAAAACTGGACTGGCCTTGTCAGAGCTCCGATCTAAATCCCATAGAGCACCTTTGGGACAAATTTGAGCACATATAACGTATCCAGCCAAATCGACTATCTTCACTGCAAACACTCACTTCAGCTATGATGGACGCCTGGAAGTCAATTCCTATAGCCAACTATCAAAAGCCGGTAAAAAAATTTCCCAGACGAGTGAATTAGGGTGGAGTGAAAATGGCAAATTTTTTTTAATTTTATTTTAATATTTCTTGACTCAACAAATGGTGCTGTTTGGCAAAAAAGTCACAGAAAAAAGATTCTAGTCTATTCATTGATTGTCTTCAGGTTCCACACTGGGGCTCAAAGAAAGGAATGTAAACGTAAAAAGTATAAAAATTAATTTTTTAAAATTCAATTTTAATGCTTACAATAACTTTGTTTTCTGTCTCAAAAACAGTTTTAACTACTAAAAATAACTAGTACGGCAATGTTTAATTGCCTTTGTTAACGGCAATAAAACATTGCCGTTAACAAATAAAAAAAAAAATAAAAAAAATGTCACTAACTTGCAACCAAGCGTCATAAGTATAAGGGTATATTTTGAATACATAGCTATTAAATATTTACATATTACTTCATTTTTAAGGACAATTAATATTTAGAAAGCACACTAATACAGAAAAAGAAATGATACCAAATTTACCTTTCGAGTATTATTGACTAATAAAACACTTAACTTTAATCAGTCTTCAATTTTAGAGTCCACATGCCGGCCAAAATAATGAACTTAGGTAGTTCCTTTCGTGATTTCATTCCACAACGAATGTATCCATCTCTGGCTTTTGCTCCACATGTTACAAATGATGCCTGCTTTAGTAGTCTTACATGCCTTTCTACTGCTTGAGAATGCAAGGGAGCTTCTCTATTTCAAATTCTGAACCGTTTCTGATCATACTTGCTACGTCTTCGTCACTGAAGTTCATGGTAGCTGGTGGTTCCAAAGGATTGTCCCAGTGAATCCTCTGAAAATACTCCTCTGCTTCGAAATTTATATTTAGAAGATCAAATTGGCGTATTTTTACCTTCCAGTCAGTTTTTCTTGCTTTCAATATTCTTCTTAGCTCAAGTTCTCTAATATGTGATCATTCATCAAAAAGCATTGCCAACAGAATATTTTCAGAATGAGCAAAATAAGAGTTCCTCTGAATAACTTCATGAATGGTTCACTTAAAATCTTCTGGGAAGAATGAACTTCTTTTCAGCATTCCGTGCTCCATGAGTAGCTCCTGGGATTCTCTTTATTTTAAACCAGAATGGCACGTAAAATTTCATCACATAGTCTACTAGGAGTTTAAAGCATCCTGTTGGTTCCGCAGTCGACACGTACAGGCACAGTATTCTGTTCGCGTCAGCGAGTCAGCTTGGATGAGACACCCTTCCTGTACTTCTGTTTCCAAATGTGGATGGCACTCTCCCGAGTGCCCTAGAAATACGAATAGCTACTTTTGGTCTGTAATGAGGTCTTTTTTATCAATTTCAGGCAGAGCAACAGGAATAGAAACAAAATTTGTCACAGCAAACATTTCATACGTTTCCAGAGATTTTCCTATTGTTCCAGAAAACTGGCGTGGCCCAGATATCTTTACGTCAATCTTATGTAAAAGATGGCGAAAAGGTAGTTCATTAGTATGCAATAAGCATACAAACCAGTGCAATTTATGGCCAACAAAGATTTCAAGCCGTCTAACTACGCCATTTTTCTTCCCAATGTTGTCTTTCGGTGCATCTCACCCAACGACTACAAGATCCAAAAATGCAATCTCTTTCTGTGAAGCAAAGTTGATGATGCTGCAAGTAATATCAGTACTAGAGCCTGATTGCGGAGTCACATGTCCTATGTGAACAAAACCAGGTTCTGACAAAACAATATGCTCTTCACAGATACAGTCGTATATAAAGAGCTTCCCTTCTTACATAATAGTTGTGTCCTTCCTTCCATCGAAGTATATGGTGTACAAAGACTGTGTTACTTGTATAGAATTGTGATCGTATCTTTCATTATAATTTTTAATAAGGGGAATTACTTCTTGGTGACTTACCACAGGTAAGGAGGCTTCCTTCCAAATTCTTTCAACGTCCAAAGAAATAATTTCGATGATCTCTTTTACTAAAGGATCCTTTTTGTTCCCCTTCTTCCACAGTATATCATTTTTGTGATTAAGAAATGCTTCATTAAATCAGAATACGTTGGTGGTAACACAGTCTCTTTCAATTGTAGTGGAATTCCGAAAACACTACGAAACGTTTCACTTCTAGTTGTGGTCATATTTAAATTCAAAATTCCGTATCATTTTGTCAAATATAAATAAAAATTAATAAAACGTATTGCTTCAACCTTACAAAGTAGAAACAAGTGTTTGAAACAAAGGCAATCGCATAAGCGAATCATTCCACACAATAAAAGTGGCGTGCCTTATTGGGCTATGATATAGTAGTTAGATTAGAAGACGCGCTGCCATCTAGTAGATTTTAGAGTAAAATTTGCATTTTTTATGTACAAAAAGCCATTTGTGGATCTGATATCTGGCAATAATGTTGCAATAAAACAATTTATTAATGAGAAAGTAATTCATTAATATTATTTTACAAATTAATGAATTATTTAGTAAAATATTAAATTTAAAAAATTATTTTTTACATAAAAATCATTAAATGCTTGAAAAAAATAAACATTCACTTGAGGTGTGCAACCTCAAGATATCAACATTTTAAGCTGAAATTTGGAGACAATTGGTCTCAGCTAGTTTGGCACCATATAATGACTCAGGCAAATGTGAATTTCGAAAAAAAGTTTTTTTCGCTCCTCCCTAGTGTGCAGGCTGTCATAGATCCAAAAAGGGGACCATCATCATATTAATACGCGCCTCAGCACGCTCTAAATCCTTGCCACTGGGTGCCTCGATACTTTTGGCCAGATAGTGTACTTTGGATTTGTGAAATGCATGATATTACATAAAAATCTATAAACATATTTACAATCCAAAAGCTCAGCATTTGTTAAAAAGTTTTAATTTATAATACGGAGTACAATTATGTAAGAAATTTAAGAAGAAATTTCTTGTCTATGTATTGCGATAAATCAACTTAAAATTTCCATAATAAAATGTCCAACTACTTCGAATATTTGCTTAATAAAGAATAACAAACTTATGCTACATATTGAATATCAAAGAAAGAAGAATAATTTAATGCACTCAATTTATAGTTTATTCATTTCTATTTCACATCCAATTGAATACCTTTTTCTTAAAGGTTTTACCGATGAGGGAATGAAACGAACTTTCGATTTCATAAGTATATTCTGAAAAAACATATGATAGATACATGTAGAAAAATATTAAAGAAAAATATTTTTTGAGCAGTCAAAAAATTATTAATTTCAACTTCCTTCCAATTTATTTATGCTGTGTTGATAGTTTTTTTAAATAATTTCACTTGTTAAAAATCGTTTAGAATGCCATTTGAATTTTCGCCACTCAATAATTCATTTTTTGTTATGAGAAAATTATTTTACACTGTTAACACACATAAACACACACACACACACACACGGGAAAAAAAGAAAGAAAAAACGTTTTTATCATCGTTAGATTCGTTCCATTACTTACGTATTCTGCACCTTTACATATGATTCATAAATGTAAACTTCAACAATATAAATAATAAATAAGTAAACACTGTACAAATATATAGTTATGTGGGTTAGAAAACATTGTCTTCGTGCACTTGTAAACAACTACATTGGAAGTAATGCTGCATTCTTATGTCAGTTTTTTATATAAAGTATTATTATTTTTTTTAAAGAAAAAAAACTATAACTATAACTATAACTGCAACTATATATACTATAGTGAATCATATAGTATATATAGTTGCAGAAATTCTAAGAAAATTTTCTTCTTAAATTTATCTTCTCGTTCTTCTGTTGACTTTACCCTTGAGTTCTTTCCTAATTCCTTCTATTGGATTCATACCAGGGCTATTGCCTGCCCACAGTAGCACCTCTAACATTATTCCATCGAAAATTAGCTTTATCGAATTAGCAGTATTGCTGGGTGCCCCATCCTGGATGAAAATGCAGTTCCCCTCTGTGAACCACTCATCTAGCTAAGATAAATCCTTCTCTCCAGGACACTCTTCTATTATACTTGGTTCATGATACCTTCCACGGGATAGAGACGGCCAGGTCTATTGACAGACATGATGCTCCACAACTGTCTGAGCAATTCAACAGCACAATCAGCACAAAATTATTCTCCTCGAGTTCTATATTCTAGTGTTTCTAAGGTTGATTTATCAGAGAAGCATAGAGTGAGGCAGGTAATAGTACCCCTGCAGTGAGGGCAATACTGTACTACTAAAAACTCGATTTTCAATTCTCGTAAATACTTTTATGCGTTTTTATTTTCTTAATATTTAAAAACTTTATTTACTAGTTAATTCTGACAAATAAGTTCTATAATGAAAATATGGACACTAAAATATAAAACTTACCCTCTCGTATTCCTCTGCAGCAGTGGCGGCTTTTCTATTTGAGTACATGAGCACATCAACCCCCAAAGGAATAGCAAAATAAACACATTAACTAATTAAATTTTAAAGTATTAAGTACGCTTCTAGATTTTTGTGGATTTAAAACATGTTTTACCTCCTCAATTTCAATATTATTAAATACGCTTATTATAGCTAACGCACTGCAGTGTATGTTACTACAGCACAGTCTTTAATCGATTGCACGCGCGCACGGAAAAATTTCCAGCTGAACCGCTGAGTGAGAACAGAAGCAGGGAGAGTTGAGAAGAAGTACAGCGCTGCTGATATCATTCCTTTCGTACATTTTCGGCCATTTTTTTTCGGTTATCTCGTCTGAATTTTCCCTTGGTTTTTTACGTTTGGTTAGTTAATATCCATTTTAATTTCATTTCCATATTATTTTCTTTGTCATGTCATTTTTCACTACAATATATATATATATATATATACATATTTATAAACGAGTGTAAATGATTATGATGGGAGTAAAAGAAGTGTTTCGGAGCTAAAGCAATGTCATTTTTCACTTTCTCTTTTGAAAAAATAATTGAAATAAAATGAATTAAGACACCTTTCCTAAAACTAATCTTGGTGACGAAATGTAAGACAAAATGTTACTTGTTTTCTTTCAGTTGCGTGCATTATTTTCCTTTAATCGTTGGGAAAGCAAATATATGTTAATTTGACTTCTTTGGCAGAGTCTTTTATAAACTGTTCTCATTGTAGTGCACTTATACGTTAAATTGCCGGGAAAATAAAATTTTGTGTTTTGATAATTTTTACTGAAATTATGGATAAGCAAGTGCTAAAAAATATTAAAAAATCTATTAATTTGGCCGCTACTGTGATATTAACTTCTTATATCATTACTTGACACATGTTCTTCGAAAAATTATAGTTTTCCTCAGAAAATGAAAACATCTTGATTACACTTACAGTAACGTATACTTTTAAGAACAGTTTGTAGTACATTATTTTCCCTTTCAGAAAACTATTTTTGAAATAAATATGAATTGTTTGCGATCAGGTGAAAAAAGAACCATCATATATTTCTAATTGTTGGGATCCTCGATAACTTGTCTAGACAGACTTGTTCCTAGAAACACAAATGCATTTAAATATTACAAATAAAGCGTTAGATGTCAAATTTATTGTCGAATATTTAAAAGAGTGGAAAAAAGTAAAGTTATATGAAGAAGATAGGCGTTAACGAAAATGGTTTTTTATCATACGTATGTTGTTGTTGTTTATTATTATGCCCTCTGGAGCCGTGAAAAAGGATAGATCTTCCATACAGGACAGCGATGGGCGAAAGGAAACAGCTTCCATTTTAATGATCCCGAGTAGAAGGAAATCTGACACTGCTCGGGATCTCCTAATTCTGAAACAATTCCAGATGATAGGCAGAACCTGAAATTGGGACCCCCCCCCCCGAAGCATCGTTTGAACATGGAGGGCATTAAAGCAGCAATGAGATTTTACTTGCACCAGCTTCCATGAATGTACACGGTTCTACAGCAGCTCAGCTGAGAAAGGTTTTCAACCTCCCTAGCATCGGCCAAGCCGGTGCTGCTGCATTTTCCGTGTTCTTATGGGAACAGAGCTTAGCGACAGGCCACTGCAGGACATCATATGCATAATTGTTAGGATTAAAATTAACCATCAAATGCACTTTTAGGGCTTGAAAAATGAAACGGAACTATTCAAACTGTTGCGATTTGCAAGGTTTATGAAGCATAGCTGATTTTCGCAGTTTTTGAACAAAGTCCTCGGTGTCTTTATGACATATGTCTAAATATTCAGGGTAAATTAATTTATTGGAGTCAGTCCCACATTTTCTTCGTTACACAAGCAAACCTAATGTAGTTTTATTTTTAAAAAAATAAGAAAAATAAGTGATGTATTTAAAACACAATTTGAATTTCTGAGGAATTTTTATCAGTTTTTAAAATAATAATGAATTAGCTGTATTTTTCGCTGATTTTTGACTTCGAGATAAAGCCTCCCGAGTTTGTAACTCCTGGTTTCTTAAAATAAATAATATGTGGCTCTAAATTGTAAAATCAAATGAATTTCACACTACTAACAGAACAAAGTGATACTTACAAAAGGATGAGTTATAATGTTAGTATATATTATTTCATTATAAGACTGCAACTGATTCATAAGGATGAAGCGTATCTTCAACAACAAGCATTCAAAATCATGTAATGGCATACCTGACATTCTTAACATTCACACACCGTATTACTCTTTTGTACGATGAAACCGTTTCACTATCTACTAAATTCTCATAAAGCTTCTGTTGATACTTGGCCTCGATATGAGTAGTTCCTTCAGCGTTTTGTAGATTATTTATCACCGTACTTAGATTGTAGCGTTGTGAAACACCAATAAAGTTGGGATTCAAGTATCGATGAGAAAAAATTTCATTATGTAATACACCAGTAGGACTCTTACAAAACACAAGATAAAGAAATAATTATATACTACTAAAAGCATTCCATTTCTTAAAATATTTTATTACACTGATATTATATTACCGCATATCTCGGCGTATTACACGCACTTTCAGCTTTAAAAAATTGCTTCATTTTTTCACGTGTGTGTTATATATCGAATATAAAATGGTTAATATAATATTATTATGCATATTTGTAATTGGCATTACAAATATGCATTACATTACATAAGATAATTATTATCGTAAGACGTATCTGCAATTTACTGGTGTGCTTTATATGCCGGTATGCACTGCATATTATGACGATATGTGTATTGTTTTAGAAAGCAAAGTCATCTAGTTGATATTCTAGGGATAAGACGAGAGAGGCCTAGTTATATGCTGGGCAGAATGCATGTACCTAGTGCAGATAGCTTTCGAAGAGTGTAAATTCCTTCAGTATATTAAACACTAAGAGATTAGACAATTTAACGAAAAAACACATTTACAAAGACAGGCTTAAAAATTCTTGAAAAATATTTGGGCATCAGAATAACAATTAATGTGCACGATGATGAAGCTGCATAATAAATGTGACGGTGATAATACTATGCAAAATGATTGATACTTTTCTGGATTAAAGTCTGGGGTACCTCATAATGAAAGTTTTGTCAAATGTATATTTTGAATAACGTTAAGATTAAAAATAAATAATATTTTACTGCAATTTCTTTTGGGGGCTTTATTAGTTCTTTTGTTGCATTTGCCTTCTATATTTCTAACGTAATTAACGCTTTCAAAACGTACATTAGTTGCGTAAAATATAATGCAGCGTTTTAAAGACAGTCTAAACATGATGCAAGGTAATTATAACTTCTAACTGTCTGAAAACCTCAACTGCAAACTTATCTACTATTCAAATTTGCAGCTTTAAGAATTTTAACATGAATTTTAACGAAGTGCAGCACTAACAATTCCTATTAAATGCAAAGTAATGGAAGTCTAACGAAACTGGCGTAATTATTCCGGATATAAATATTCATACACCAGTTGCAACGGAAGGTTTTCCATCCATTTATTCGAAGTAATACAGATTTTAATTTATGAAAATTACTTTCATTTTGCAGGTTAAAATTACTTTCAGTTTCCTTTTCTAACAGAAGAAAACCAAACATATGAATTTCATTTTCCAAGGAAATGTATCCTTACAAATTGGCTTTTATTAGAGTTCAATTATTCCATGACTGTTTTCTTCGCATATACCTGGGGTGAAGTCTTATAGTAAGAATCAGAAACATGATCATTATTGCTAATTTGTATCTTTATTCAAATCTTCGATAGTAGTGCAGTTGGAAGAATAAAATTCTTTAAAAAGTATCATTCATTATTCAAAAACTTTCAATGAGCATCTCGAATTTTTGGGTTCAATGGTCTAATGATTAAAATCCAGAATTTTAATCTTAATCATGACATACTGAAATGCTTTCTTAGCAGAGTGTAAAAATCATAATTAAAAAAATGAAAATAATCAAATTTTTTTATTAAAATCTGATTTCTTAAAATAAAGTCAGTTTAAAAAAATAATTAGATATGGTTTTTTAACTAAGTTTAACTGCTTTATATGGAGTATAGACAACATGTAACTACCTAGTTAATAGTATGAATATGTTAAAATGTTTCTTTGGTACACACATAAAATGATTCTGTCCCAAGTGTATGATTCTAGAAGAATAGCAGAATTGACTGATGATATACGGACTTACTTTACAAATTTAAAATCGGCAATATTTTAAAAAGATATTAGTGTTTGAAAAAATTAAAAGGACAGTTAAATGTTCACAAAAATGCAAATAAACGCGTATATAAACACGTGAGCAATTTTTATTGAACGTTTTACAAAATAAGCTAATATTTGAATGAAATTATATTAAAAATATGTTTTGTTAAGGTAAAATCATGAATAAAATTTTTCAGAAGAGACGGTATTAAAGGTAAGTGGAAAATTACACTTTAAATTGGATTTTCTCCAAATCAAGTTTTTTGTGATTTCTCGCCTTCGAAATGCTCCATGCGTCTTAATTTTGGTCGAAATTGTACAAAATTTACTACAAACATTCTTCTCATATATTACAATAAATCTGTGTATCCTTTTTAAATATGGTCAAAATTTCGATAATTAAATTTCACTTTTATATACGAAAACTGAAAAATTTCGGGAAAATTTTGTATATATCCATGAAAATATTTCTAAAAAATTAACTACTCGGTCGATTCAAAAACCAATACATAGACTTTTTTTAAATGTATTTTTATGCTATTATAAAACAAAATTAGTAAAAAAAAATTAAAATTAGAACGCATGGAGCATTTTTTCGAAATAAAAAAATTAATTAATTTTTAATTAATTACTTATATTTTTAAAATTAAAAAAATCAGTTATTCATAATGCTTTTAGTTGAATATATTAAAATACAAAATTTCATAATCCTATCTTATTAAATAAAAAAACTTTTTAATGACCACCGTCCCCTTAAATAATTAACAAATCTTACAAATGACAAAACAAATTTTAGTCATTAAAACAAAATATTAAAGACTAATTGATGAATGTAACGACACAATTCTAAATGTGTATATGTAAGTTTATTCACAAATTGATTTAGACGAATGGTTTTTCTATTTAAAAAAAAATTCCATTACATTCTAAAAAAAAAAAAAAGAAAAGAAAAACTGTGACTGAACTTCTTGTGTACTTATGACCAATCGAACTTTTTTTTCGACATAAACGTTCACAGTACCGTGGAAAGACCCATATACCAAATAAAAGTTCTTGAAAATATGATGCCACATACTGATAAAAGTCAAATATTAAATTATAACTGAACATTTGCTGGTGTTATATTTAAAGCAATTGAAATCAAATTTGAAATAATTAAATTTGCACAATTAATTCCCATCCTTAAAAATTAAATTGATTTATTCTGATTCGTGCTTTTAAATGTGCATCTGGGTTGGCGAGTGAATGGAGCAGGTGTCATGGGATAATAATGGCCGTGGGTAAGTTGTGCATCCCATTGTAAAGATTATTTTGAAAACAATCTTTGATTTAAATCATGATTAAAAGCACTGATTTAAATCAACGGACTTAAATCATTTACACTCTCATTTAGACTCAATAAATGTATTTATAAAAATATTAAATGTTGAAAAAATATCTTACTATATATTTTTTTTTAATTTTTATCTCTCTCTCTAGGGTATCAAATAAGTCTATTAAAGAATTCAGTTATAAAAGAAATGTATAATATCAAATAGTTTCACTGAAGTTTCTAGGAAATCATTTTAAAGTAGTTTATCCAAACTTATATATACTTAATTGTTCTCTGCTACTTAACTACCAACACTTGTCATTGCTTTTTTTATTTATTGCCCTCTAGTCGGGCTTAATGATTCCCAGCCGAATAGAACTACTAAGGAAAACGAATAGCAGGGAAAGAAATCGTGGAATGAGAAGGTTTTTCTACTTCAGACAGAAAATTGTATTTAAGAGATGGGTTTTAAAGAGTCTTCCTCCCTAATCTTCAGGTGAAACTTAGGAATCCGAGTGCTATTCCTATTTTAAAAGCTTTCTTCTTCCAGAGCATTAAAGAAAATCAATGGTAATTTTGTTACTGAAAACGGGTAATGAAATAAAGAAGTTTGCTTATATATGCATTTCCAGAGAAAAATAGGGCCCTACGTGGAAAATTAAAGAAAATGCAGGCATTTTAGAAAAATATATGTAGAATAAATAACACTGTAAAATTATTATAATAGCATAAAGTTATAAATGTTCAATATCACCGCCACCAGAAACACGAACGTAAAGCCCATATCACACCTTCCCTACATTCAATCTTCAATTGAATCAACTACAGCGAAACCTCTTCGAGCGGCCACCCCTGTACAGCGGTCACCCCTCTAAACGGCCAATTTTTCATGGCACGGATTTTCCGGCTCGTAGACCTAATGTTAAAATAACCTCTATCAGCGGCCACCCGACCCCCTCTAATCGGTCACCGAATGGTATCGGACATATTTTTCGGGAAATTCTACTCCCTCCATGCTGTAATTTTGAGCGGAAAAACTCAAGGTCAGGTTTATGGTTGAATATGAGTCCCAGGAATAACTGCAATTTAATCTGTTATCTCTTTTGTACTCACCCCACACCCTTAAGATGGGAAATCCCTTGGGCAAGTTGTCCTACGAATGAAGTTGTCCTACGAATAAATTTTTGTCCCTTTCAGTCGCTAATTCCGTCCCTGACGAGGAATTTCCCGATGTTTGTAATTATGAGCAAGCTAAACTTTCAATACAAGCGACGTTAGGAAGAATCGATGAAATTTTCAAAAATTCCGAAGCGGTTACAAACTACCCGGTTAGAGATCTGCTTTTTAAAATAAAAAACAAGCTAGAAAAAATGGTTGTTTAGGAGAAAAGTAAAAACTTATAACAGACACAAATTGTAGTGACACATCGTCCTAGAAAGGCTTCCACATCACGACTACGGTCGAAATTCAGCAACCGTTTGTTTATGATCAAAACCATCTTACAAATACTAGGCGCGTTTAGACTGCCGCTTTTGAGTATCTCGAGTTACTCGGGAAAACCCAAGCCGTTTACAATGCCTGATTGCAGCTGCTCGAGGAGATATAGAAAGCGTTCACGCTGTCAAGCTGAGTAGCTCGAGTTTTCTCCAACTCTCCAAAGATTTTCCCTGGGAAGTTCAGGACATGACCTTTAGAGGTCGCTTTCGTTGCCTCCCATTGGTTCCGCTGTGTAGTAAATATGTGCCGCCGTGTTTTTTTTTTTCCTATTAACTACCCAACATTGTCCATGTTGTCAATCTCTCCGAGTTGCTCAGGTTTTACTCAGGATTTACTCGAAATTTACATAAACGTGGCAGTCTGAACGCATCCTTGTAATTTGCCGTATTGAAAATTCATCATTGGTAGCCGTAGCAAACTCAAAAATTTTCTAACTTTCCTCACCTAACTTTACTTCCTCGTGAATAAGAAAAAAAAAAGGACACGTAACATTTTTTGAGGACGGCTAAAAATTCTCAAGAATCGTCCTAGTGCGGAGGTCAGATCTGGCTGATTTCACGAAGTCTGGCCAAAGTAAATCAGGATTTCTACAGATTTCACAGCTTTTGCTTCCCTGACATCTATCACGCTCTTCCCTGACTTTATCTAGCGTGCTTTCCCGAATTTTGCGTTTCTATTTTTAACATTACATCCTTTAATTAATATTCTTTTATATATTTTGCCCCTTTTTTTGCAAATAATAATAAAATTAATATATACGAGAATCTTATTTGACATTACTGGATTCTGAAAAAACCATGTTTGATAATAATTTAGGATAAAACTAAGCATATTTCAACTACACAAGATATGCTCATAAAGAACACATTTTAAAATTATTTATAAGGTTGAATTAGAAAAATGAAAATGAAACAATTTCTATACTTAGGTTCAAATAGCAAATATTTTCTTGATTTTACCGCAAAATTCCATTTTTCTTGCATCTCCCTGACTTTTCTTCAATCTCTGCTAATTTCCCTGACTTTTTTCCCCAGACCAAAACTAATTTCCCTGACTTTCCCTGATATTCCCTGACTTTCCAGGTCTGTAGAAACCCTGTAAAAAATCGCAGGGACTTAGGTGGGAATGCTAACTGCTGATTAAGAGCATTGCCGCATCTCTTGCCAAAAAAGAAAAAGAATTGAAACTCAAATCTCACGAAACTTTTTAACTTCTCACCCAAAACAATGCACGATATGGAATGCAACATTGTACTGTTTAAAAGATGTAGTCTTTCAAAGTTGTGATAGTCATTTGTAATCGCCCTGGATCCCAGAGAAAAAAATTGCCAAAGCTAGTTTCCTCCCTCCACCTTAAATCGTGTACCAAGTTATAACTAAGATGAAAAATACGGATTTTTCTTTTTACTTCCTCAAAATGTAGTGAATATAGTGAGGTATTTTAATCATCTACGGTCTTTCAATAATTGCCAGAGATTCTTCTTCATTTAGTAAATTTTAATTTTAAAAAAGCGTATAAGGGTTTTAACGCTGGTAACTCGAACGTAATTTGGGCTTCTATTCATACAAGATTGTTACAGTTTGACATAGTTTTAATTTTTGTATGAATGTCCATTAGCAATCGCATCCTATTTTATCTAAAAACTAGCTGAAGTACCCGTCCTTGACGGGTTGGTACTGAATGCAAATTTCCAAAAAGCAAGAACTTTCGTCAGCATTGTAGGAGTACACAGAATGTACATACATTCTGTATGTTGCCAAAGTAAAGAAAGCGAAGTTATAATTTTTATGTGTTGTTAAAATATTACAGGTTAGAGAGTAACTAAGTAATATCATTTTATTCGCTTTAGTCGTAATTAGTCGTGATGCGCCAACGAATATTTACGCATATTGAAATAATTTTCGCAAAATCTCAAAATCTAATCAACATTTTTGAAAAATTTGAAGCCTATAATTTAAGCTGAGTGACATCCTATCATGTCACCCAATTTCGTTTCATTCCCTGCAGTCTTTATTTCGTGATGCTGAAAAAAAATTTCAGCATTTTAAAACGATTTTCGCAAAATCTCAAAACGTAATCAAAATATTTTAAAAATTCAAAGCCTATAAATTAAGATTAGCAACTACCTATCATATCACTAAATTTCGTATCATTCGTTATTACGTGATGCTTGAAGAAATATAAACGTATTTTGAGAGAATTTTCACAAAATCTCAAAATCTAATAAAAATGTTTAAAAAATTGGACACCTATAGTTTATGTTGAGCAACCATCTATCAT
The DNA here is from genome assembly GCA_038373885.1 of Cheiracanthium punctorium. NCBI lineage: Eukaryota > Metazoa > Arthropoda > Arachnida > Araneae > Cheiracanthiidae > Cheiracanthium > Cheiracanthium punctorium. The sequence goes on along the minus strand of JAWZYV010012815.1, from coordinate 47,388 downwards.
GTGACCAAATGTCATATAATTCGCTTTATTAGTTATTACGTAATGCGGGAACAAAGATTCACTCAGCTTTAAACGATTTTTGCAAAATCTCGAAATCTGATCGATTTTTTTAAAATTAGATGCTTATACTTTAAGGTGAATGACCATCTATCATTTCACCAAATATCATTTTTTCACCTTTGCAGTTACTACGTGATGCTTGAACATAAATTTACGCAGTTTGAAAGGATTTTCGCAAAATCTCAAAATCCAATCAAGATTTTTTAAAAATTCGACTCCTATGTTTTAAGTTGAGTGACCACCTATCATGACACCCAATTTCATATCATTCGCTTCAGTCGTTTTTACGTGATGCTTGAACACAAATTTACGCAGTTTGAAACGATTTTCGAAAAATCTGAAAATCTAATCAAGATTTTTTAAAAATTCGACGCCTATGTTTTAAGTTGAGTGACCACCTATCATGACACCCAATTTCATATCATTCGCTTCAGTCGTTTTTACGTGATGCTTGAACACAAATTTACGCAGTTTGAAACGATTTTCGAAAAATCTGAAAATCTAATCAAGATTTTTTAAAAATTCGACGCCTATGTTTTAAGTTGAGTGACCACCTATCATGACACCCAATTTCATATCATTCGCTTCAGCCGTTTTTACGTGATGCTTAAACAGAAAAAGCGTCACGGACAGAATGACAGAATGACAGAATGACAGACAGACAAACTTTTTTTGAGGGTCGCATCGGATTCCCGGGTGCTTGAAACGGATAGAAATCCCAAAATGTTTGAATTCCAAGAAATGTACAGACAAAAGTCTAATTTTATTTATATAGATATGTTTCGTGAACATTTATTTTCTTATGTTTTGTTGTTAATCCTCTAATGCCTATTGTAAGAAATTCTCAAGCAAAAAATTATTTTTTCGTTGAAATGGTGTTTTTTTAAATAAAACGACAAAAAAATATAATAAAAGAATGTGAAAATTTTTATTTTTTACCAGGCTTTTTTTTTTTTTTTTCAATGTTAACCAGAATTTCCAGCTGGCACCGGATCATAATTAACCACTTTTCTTAAAAAGTAACTTTTGGCTTAATTCGAGCAAAATTTCGAAGTTAAACTTGTGGGCTGATTATCATTCCGAAAATATATCCTCGTATATATCTACGCTGATCCCTGACTGACCTCTGTAACCATTTCAGGCAACCGCCTGAATGTAAATATTTTACAGCCATTACTCCAAGAAGATTAAAATGTTCAAAAAGATTAAAAAGCAAAAAAAATTGTAATAACATCGACACCTTTTATACGATCCGTTTGAAAAATTTCATAATTATGTATAAAAATATAAATAAACAATTTATGCTACTTAAAAATCTGAAAATCCACCGGTTCCCTAATTTTTAGGCGATTTTTCGCTATTTTAAGCTCCCTTTTATTTCTGAGAGTAAAAGAAAAATGAATCATTTGCGTGACAAAATGAACTGTTGCAATACATATGACGTCATATTAATCACGGTCATCAGGCTTTGAAAAGAAAGTGTGATTCCAATTCGTTTAAAATAGTTTTTAATGATTACATAATATAATTTTTTTCACAAATAAATCGTCTGCATGGATTTAAGAGGTGCTGAGTACACAAAACGAAAGCTTTCGAACACGAAAAGTTTCCGCATGTTTCCAGAAGAGCATGAAATTCGATTTGGGCATATAGTAAAAACTGAATATGAACTTATTTATTTTAGGTGGACGAAGCTGAAATATATTGAGTGTAGACATATTTTCGTCAAATATTTTTTCTAATTGTAAACCGTTGTAATTGAATCCATAGCGGGGTTTGACTTCTAGTTTAAAAAGAATTACTGTCTACAAAAAGTGGTTGGCAACTCAGACTTGCTACCATGATTTTAAAACTCTTGATAACAGAAAAAATGAAACCTTTTTAATTATTGTTTTCAATCCAGTGAAAAAGCATATATAATATATTGGCTTATTTATAAATGCCAATTATTAATTATTCTTCAAATTAGATATCTATATAAATAAAATTATTCTTTTGTCTGTACATTTCTTGGAATTCAAAAATTTTGCGATTTCTATCCGTTTCAAGCACCCGGGAATCCGATGCGACCCTAAAAAAAAAGTTTGTCTGTCTGTCATTCTGTCATTCTGCAATTCTGTCCGTGACGCTTTTTTTGTTTAAGCATCACGTAAAAATGACTGAAGCGAATGATATGAAATTTGGTGTCGTGATAGGTGGTCACTCAACTTAAAACATAGGCGTCGAATTTTTAAAAAAATCTGTATTAGATTTTCAGATTTTGCGAAAATCGTTTCAAACTGCGTAAATTTGTGTTCAAGCATCACGCAAAAACGACAGAAGCGAATAATATGAAATTGGGTGTCATGATAGGTGGTCACTCAACTTAGAACATAGGCGTCGAATTAAAAAAAAATCTTGACAAGATTTTGAGATTTTGCGAAAATCATTTCAAACTGCGTAAATTTGTGTTCGCACATCACGTAATAACTGCAAAGGTGAAAAAATGATATTTGGTGAAATGATAGGTGGTATCTCACCTTAAACTATAAGCATCTAATAAAAAAAAATTGATCAGATTTCGAGATTTTTTCGAAAATCGTTTAAAACTGAGTGAATCTTTGTTCCCGCATTAAGTAATAATGACTATAGCTAATGATATGAAATTTGGTCACATGATAGATGGTTGCTCAACATAAACTATAGGTCTCCAATTTTTTAAACATTTTTATTAGATTTTGAGATTTTGTGAAAATTCTCTCAAAATACGCTTATATTTCTTCAAACATCACGTAATAACGACTAATACGAATGATACGAAATTTAGTGATAAGATAGGTAGTTGCTAATCTTAATTTATAGGCGTTGAAATTTTAAAATATATTGATTACATTTTGAGATTTTGCGAATATCGTTTTAAAATGCTGAAATTTTGTTCCAGCATCACGAAGTAAAGACTGCAGGGAATGGAACGAAATTGGGTGACAGGATAGGTTGTCACTCAACTTAAATTCTAGCCTTCAAAATTTTTCAAAAATGTTGATTAGATTTTGAGATTTTGCGAAAATTATTTCAATATGCGTCAATATTCGTTCGCGCATCACATAATTACGACCAAAGGAATGAAATGATATTACTTAGTTACTCTCTAACCTGTAATATTTTAACAATACTTAAAAATTATAACTTCGCTTTCTTTACTTTGGCAACATACTACATCCATTCTGTGTACTCCTACAATGCTGACGAAAGTTCTTGCTTTTTGGAAATTTGCATTCACTAACCCGTCAAGGACGGGTACTTCAGCTAGTTAGATTAATAAAATGGAAAATTTTACCAATGGAAACATGTATTCTTGTTTGACTTTATCCATATCTCTTCTAAAATATTTTTCATCCATTAATGCTGCATATATGGACTAAAACAACTACTATTATTAACAAGAGGTGCAATTAATGCTTTTATAACTTCAAAATTTCATTTTGAAATGTTTTCCGAAGAAAAAAAAACATTTAAAGGACGGTAGCACACATAATACTATGGGCATTAGAGGGTTAATGTCATTCATTTTTTTCTACCTACTCCATATCCTTTATACTATATTTTTTTTGTCCATGTATGTTCGTTCCATCGGATTCTATCAAATACAGAACCAGTTTTCTTTATTACCTTATTTTATGCTTCATTAAATATTTCTCCTTGTTATCCTCCTCTTTCCGTTCAATTAATTGTATTGCCCTTCTACTGCAAGTAATAACTGCCCAAAATTTCAGGTGCATAACAACAGCAGATAATATAACTTGCAAATCTTTTTACAAGTTCCATTAAGTAACTAATAATTATCTATATTTACATCACGTACTTTGAGTGTACCTATTCTTGACAGAAAAAAAGGGTATTTTTTTCTCGAAAGTATTTCTTACTTTATTTATCCCTGAACATTTTTATATTTCTTCTTTGTCATCACAATGTTATAACTTAGATAATATGCACATTCTTTTTTCTTACTAATATTGTATTTGTGTGACTGAAGTGTAGAGTGAAGATAGTACTTGCCAGATGTATCTTAATTTGTTTGTCCTAATATTTATTACTTTTCTGGAATTTCGGGTCTAGTTCACCGTTTGGATTCCTAATTTCGTAATTACGGATAATTATTGTATAAACATTTATGTACATGCTAAACTGCTTCTTCGTATGAGAAGAAACCGGGTTTTTTTAAAGATTCGTAGTTGAAAGAAGTTTATTCAATCGGGAAATTTTCGAAACTGCCAAGTTGTATTTCACTTAACATAATATTTGCAGCACATTATTTAATTTAAACTTCAATAAACTTCACTTTGTTCAGAAAATTTTTGTAGTTGTTTGCTTCTTGATTTCTTTAGCTCACAGGTTGCCGCATAGATCAGAATACAAAAACACGTACCATGCAAGTTTAAAAAAAAATAATCTGAAGTAATTCGACGTAAGTGGGACGTTTATTTTTACTCAGAGTTTTTACGATCTGCGCATGCAAAAACGAATATTCTGTCAGTAAAATATATATAAATAAAATTAGACTTTTGTCTGTACATTACTTCGTGATTAACTTAGTGGAGCAGAAATTTTGCGATTTCTATCTGTTTCAAGCACCTGGAAATCCAGTGCGATCTTCAAAAAAAGTTTGTTTTTCTGTCATTCTGTCCGTGACGCTTTACTTGCTCACGCATCACATAAAAAGGACCTGGAATGAAATTTGGTGACATCATAGGTGGTCACTCAACTTAAACTACAGGAGTCAATTTTTTTTTAAATTTTTATTAGATTTTCAGATTTTGTGAAAATTGTTTCAAACTGCGTAAATTTTTGTTCACGTATCACGTAATAACGGCTAAGGCGAATGATAGGAAATTTAGTGACGTAATAGGTGGCCATTCAACTTAAAATATTGGCGCCAGATTAAAAAAAATTCTTGATTACATATTCTGCGACGAACTGCTATTTACGAACTGCCTACATTTATGTTCATGCATCTCGTAAAAATGACTGAAGCGAATGAAATGACATTGAGTGACATGATTGGTTGTCACTCAACTAAAACTACAAGTGCCGAATTGTTTAAAAAATTTGATTACAAGTTTCAAAAATTGTTCAAAATATGAAAATATTTATGGATTACGTATAAACCAGTGAAACGAGTGAAATAAAATTTAGTATCATCACTGGTGGTCACTTGAACTCTTTGCGTCAAGGTATTTTAAATTCTTTTATAGATTTTGAAATTTTGTAAAAATTCAGCACATTTTGCGCTATTCCTAAAAAGTGAGAATGGGATAGAATAAAACTGAGAATTTATTTGAACTCCAGATCCCAAAACAGTTTTAAATATTTCGTAGATTTTGGGATTTTCTGAAAATCGTATAAATATTCGTTCTCGCATTCCTTAAAAATGGATTAAGAGCATGCTATGAAGTATAGCAACGTGATCAGCAACGGATAAAACAACAGAAATCGGAATTTTTTGAAAAATTAAATAAAGTTTTAAAATATTTGTTTGCTTTTTTAGACTTTGTGAAAATTGCTCAAAAAGTTATCGTGGAATAATATTAAAATATCTACAGTGAATCAAACAAATTTAGTTACAGGTTAGGAATGACCTTTTGACTTGAAAAGATCATTCAACTAGAATAAAATTTATTCTTTTTTAAATAGACAGAAGCTCTCTGCAATAATCAAATTTACTGATCACTTTGTTACTCCCAATTCTTTATATTTTAACAATACACAGAAAATCTAATTTTTATTTCTATACTAATTCCATCCTATATACATCTACAACACTTACGAAAATTCAAGCTTTTCGAAAATTTGCATTATGTACTAACCTGTCAACGACGGGTACTTCAGTTAGTAATAAATATTTTTATTCGTGAAAACTTCACTCAATACATTTAACTTTTGCTCACGTAAAATGATAGTTAATTTAATATTCCATTTTTAATATCACACAGTTACCGCAGTAACAGAGTCTATAGTTGACCCTTAAATTATTAAATTCAACTATCTGACGAAAGTTGAATTTATTTCGACTCAAAATAAAAATATACTTGTATGAAACAAATATTCCATTAACTGTCTCCTTTAAAAATACTAGATTTTTGAATGTTTTTCTACTATTCTGCGTTCTTTTTTCTTTCCATGAGGGGCAACATTTTCAGCTCCTTACCAAAGGCAGTGATGTCTATTCTGACGCACAAATCGAAATCGTTTTGAGAGATTTAGCAGCAGCTATATTACTTATCCTTAAACTATTATTTAACAATGACAGCACAAGATAAAAAAAAATGTTTTTATTCAAATACTAGCTGAAGTACCCGTCCTTGACGGGTTAATGAATGCAAATTTCCAAAAAGCAAGAACTTTCGTCAGCATTGTAGGAGTACACAGAATGGATGTAGTATGTTGCCAAAGTAAAGAAAGCGAAGTTATAATTTTTATGTATTGTTAAAATATTACTGGTTAGAGAGTAACTAAGTAATATCATTTCATTCGCTTTAGTCGTAATTATGTGATGCGCGAATGAATATTTACGCATATTGAAATAATTTTCGCAAAATCTTAAAATCTATTCAACATTTTTGAAAAATTTGAAGCCTAGAATTTAAGTTGAGTGACAACCTATCATGTCACCCAATTTCGTTTCATTCCCTGCAGTCTTTATTTCGTGGTGCTCGAACAAAATTTCAGCATTTTAAAACGATTTTTGCAAAATCTCAAAATGTAATCAAAATATTTTAAAAATTCAACGCCTATAAATTAAGATTAGCAACTACCTATCATATCACTAAATTTCGTATCAATCGTATTAGTCCTTATTACGTGATGTTTGAAGAAATATAAACGTATTTTGAGAGAATTTTCACAAAATCTCAAAATCTAATAAAAATGTTTAAAAAATTGGAGACCTATAGTTTATGTTGAGCAACCATCTATCATGTGATCAAATTTCATATCATTCGATTTAGTCTCTGTTACGTAATGCGGGAACAAAGATTCACTCAGTTTTAAACGATTTTCACAAAATCTCGATATCTGATCGATTTTTTTTAATTAGATGCTTATAGTTTAAGGTGAGTGACAACCTATCATTTCACCAAATATCATTTTTTGACCTTTGCAGTTATTCCGTGATGTGCGAACACAAATTTACGCAGTTTGAAATGATTTTCGCAAAATCTCAAAATCTAATCAATATTTTTTTTTAATTCGACGTCTATGTTTTAAGTTCATTGACCATCTATCATGACATCCAATTTCATATCATTCGCTTCAGTTGTTTTTACGTGATGCTTAAACAAAAAAAGCGTCACGGACAGAATGACAGAACGACAGAATGACAGACAGACAAACTCTTTTTTGAGGGTCGCATCGGATTCCCGGGTGCTTGAAACGGATAGAAGTCGCAAAATTTATGAATTCCAAGAAATTTTACAGACAAAAGTCTAATTTTATTTATATAGATATTAATGCCTATGTCATTTTATCTCCCACTTCTTTATTGAAAATTGTACGAAAAATGTGCCCACCCCAAAAAAAGCGAAATAAAAATGAAACATAATTTTACATATATTTAAATATTTATTTCACAACAGGTTTAGTGTATTGTTACAATATTTCGTAAGCTGTAGAATATGCATTGCATGTATTTTTTGCATATATTTAAATACTATTAGTGCACAACAGCTTTAATGTATCGTTACAATATTTCGTGAGCTGTAGGATATGCATCCCATGTATTTTTTACATATATGTTACAATCATAAAAATTTCAACATAGGGTTACCAGGAGAAATACACGAATGATGAGAGATACAAGGACATAGTCAATTAATATCGTTTTAATATGGCAATAATGAAACTAAAAAATTAGGGGCTTCAGGGGGGGGGAGGTCTCCCCCGTGACGAGGCTCGAACAGCCGAGTTTATATTTATATACATATATGAAAGAGTTTTCTCCGATATTTAGTACCAGTCCTTATTATAGGATGCTTATTTACTCTTTAACCATGCCTAATGATTCTCAGAAAAATAGAAGTAGAAAGGAAAACGCATATTAGAGGAAGAAATAAAAAAGTTTTTTCCACTAGAGACGGAAAATTGAGTTTAGGAGATGGGCTTTAAAGAGTCATCGCCCCGTTATATACGATAGACAAATATATTCTTATTTAAAAGCTGTCTTTGCTCGGGCTCAAAAAAAGAAAAAAAATGAATGTTGCAACTTTTAGCGTTAAATGAAATATATTTCATTCATTATATATTTATCTAAAAGGAAAAAAAAGAAGCTCAAAAGAGACTTTTTATAAGAATGAATCTAAATGTATTTTTAATTATAGAAGTATTTTACTATTGAATTGAATAAAAAAGCGTTTTAATAAAATTTTCTCTAAAAAATATATTATTTTTAACGTTGATCGCGTTGGTGTAAGCTAAATTTCAGTTGGTACAAGTATATACAACATCCCAGACAGCACATAAGTTTAAATCAAGTTTTACATTTCTTTGAATTTGCGTATTAATACAAGCTTGACAGTTCAATTCATTTTCAATTTGCAGCAAGCTTGGAGATTACAAAAAAAATGAGTCAGCAATATTTTCCCGCCCATATATATATATATATTTTCAGTAAAAAATAAACACAAGATGGTACAAATAGATTAAAGTTTTGCAAGGAAGAAATAAAGCCTGTGTTTTATTCAAATAATTATTTATAGTTTTTTTTTGTGTGTGAAAATTACTTATTTTTGTATATTTCAATACTTAATTTTTTAATTTTAGCACTTATAATAATTGATAAATCATATTAATATGTAGGTAAAAATTCAAATGAAGAGCTAATTTAATCCATTGTATTTTTCTGAATGGGAATTTTTAATCCATTATAATTTTATAAAGTGGCCGCAAAACGAACCTAATATTCGTCAGCATATCGATCTCTGTGTGTGTATTAATTACAATGATATTTTCTGCAAGAATTCATTTATTCGCTGAATGTTCAAAATATTGGTATTCTATATATTATTATTATACTTTTCTTTATTTCAATGTTCAATTTCTCTACATAAAAACGTTTATTTTTACTTCAAAAGTAAGCATGTTATGCACTCGCATGTTCAATGCATTTTTTAAAGTAAATATCTAACTTCATATAAATAATATCGACCCGTATAATGTCAACCTGTAATGTCGACCGTCTTCACGAAAAAGTAAGTAATAAATACATCTTCCTTACACAAAGAGCTGACAAAAGATTCTTTTGAAGGATTTGGAATTCGGGTCGATTCATCATTTCCCATTCTCAGCATAAACATTTTTCGTCATTCAAACATGTTTAAAATGCATTTTTTATCAGTAGCGTGATACATTTTTCTGCGTGTGCGGAGCAGCAGCTTAACGACGTAACGGGTTTCAAGAAACGAGCCCAGAAAAGTCAAAATCAATACTGCTGAAGCGTGATTAAGTTCTGAATTAGCTGCTTGAAGATTATAAATGAGCTCCATAATATATTCTGCATTTTTTAGATCAGAAAGAGATTTTTCTTGTCAGGTTTATTTTGCCGATTATTTTAATATTAACGAACTTTTTTTTTGCACCGCCAGGTATAGCTAAAGATCACGGAAAACAAGTATGAGGGTGAAGTTCTTCCCATTAAAAATGAACTAGAAGAATATGCTAATGATTGCACTGAAGATATGTTTTCTTTCAACCATATATGAAGAAAACTACTGTAAAAATATCGATTTCATTTCAATTCAAATCGTTATTTTTTAAATATCAAAATAAACATAAGTTCAATAAAATTTAATTTTCGTTAATATTTAAAAAACTTACTGAAATGTAAATATTTATAGTTCCATTTACTGACTCGTTTTACAAAGTTATTTGCATTATATGGAAAATACTTAACAACTAAACGGAAAAGAAAGCATGAATCTCAATAAAACTTCCTAAAAGTGATGTGAAATTATAGTAAACCATTGAATAGATATTAATCTATCTATAGAGATCATGTTTATCAGTCACCACTGTTGCACATCATTTATTCAGCACGCTATCCTATTGAATGCTAAGGCAAAACTTGAAATCTGTCCATAAAATTTTTACTTAAATATACAGGATTTCCCAAAAATAGTTATCCGCGCTTTTATTCCTTAAATATTGATCATAGAGATATAAAATAAATTACAAAGTTAAGAGAGATACAGAATTTTAGCTATGGATTAAAATTTACAGAAGATGAAATCTGAATAAATACAAAAAATAAACTTTTATGCAGCCTCAGTACAAAACCAAATTTTGAATTTCTAAAATGTGACGCATACATTAACTACGTCATGTACAAATTTCAGATTTTTATCACGAAAAGGTTCAGAGATATATTTAAGCAAAGCGTATAAGAAACTTTCAATACGAATAATAGCAATAATTATTTATGCAATAACTGTTTTTTAATGCGTGCATGATCGCTGAAACGCTATCATCCGACGTGATTGTTTCCCTTCGGGAGCAAATGAAAATTGGTTTAAGTCAGCTTATATATACTTTTACATCTCCGACACATTTTCGGATATAATGATAGACTTTAGCGTGTACCTTTTCGTTTCGTAATTTTAAACGCAGTTGGAAAGAATATTGTGCCCAGGTTGTCATGGAAGCTGCTAAGGTAAGACAGTGCAAATATTAGGTACTCTTATTTGAAGAGTTGAAAAACTTTATTTAAAAAAATAGTACAGCATGCATTTTTATTTTATTTTTGTGATGAAACAACTTTTATGGTTGCGTTGCTTTAATCATAAATATTTATGTAAATTAGTAAATAAGTTTTAAAAAATCATCTTCAAATCATGAAATTCATCTCATTTTATTAATTCAAATGAAGATGATTATTCGTTACCAATGGCATTTCTTAATGTTATTTGTCGTAAACTACGATTGATTCAATTCACTGATGAGATTGCTTTTGAAAAGATTTACAACTATTTACATAGATACATAAGATAATCATTTATATCAATGCATGAATATATGAGACTAAATATGCACATAACAAAAAAGTTTTTTTAGATTCTTCTGAATAGTGTCCACTTATCATGAATGACTGAATGCACAGCTTAATGATGTTTAACAAATTCTTCATGTTAGAACCTGAATTTGCGATATTGCCCATAAACCAGGAAAAAGCGCACGATATTAAAAAAAATTATCATGGATAATTATATACACTAGAAATAGCATAAGAAAAGCTTGCTAGACTTTTTCTGAAAATACCCTGATTTTCCAAAATATATAGTGAGCTTAATTAAAATGACTGTTGTTGATATTGTAAATTATAATATTGCATAGCCTGAGAAAAATATTTACCGTTAATAAAATTTACCATCGATTGAAAATAATCGCAATTTATCAGTATATTTTATAAGGTCTTTTCTCATATTCATCTAATATATGCATACATTGGAAAATACATTAAATAAAATATTTTTGAAAATTTATAAGTACTAGTTGTCTTCCAGTTGTCGAAATTAGTCCATAGAGCACTGAATTTTTTAATTTGAGGGCGCACTTAATGACCGTCTAAAATAGTCGCCAAGCACAGGGCTAAAGCACATTTTAGTCATTGGCGCTTCACCAAACTGGGGAATAATTTCACTTTTTGCAAATATTGTTGTAATAATATAGCCCTGTAGTACTGCTAAAAGTTAGTGTTGTTATTTCAAAATTGACACAACAATGGAACCATCGCTCGACTTGGCGTGAAATACTGCGTGCCAAATTACTTCTCTAATTTTTTACGGTGCATTGGCATATTACAGAAAAATTTTAACATTCGCACAATTACCTCCATACGAACTTTAACTGTGCCGAATTTCGAGCTCATCCGTTCTCGCAATGTGCTTCAAAAGGGACACAAAGATTTTCCTCAGCGTATTTATACATACTACGTAGATGTAAATAATATTTTCTAAACATAACTACACCAAGAATGCCTTCCTTTATATTTAGCAATTTTCACCTATGTTCAGTAGTATGAAATAAGAAATACATTTCAGTACTTTTTTGTCTGCAACAACTGCTACAAATACGTCCATGCATTAATAAACTAGCTTTAACAAGATATTTTTCCCCCAGAATGTAGAATCAAAATATATAAAAGTATCCTACGTATAATGAATCTTGAGAGTACACAAAGATTAGTAAGAATGAATAATGCCAATCCATTTAACATAAGTGAATATTCGAACTTCTAATACGCCCATACTGTTATCTTACAAGGTACTTAATATTCCATGCAAGTTCCATTGTGAAAAATTTTCTTATCTCTGCTTGGGTAGGGAGCATCAGTTGGGAAATAGGTTACAGAATTAATTATCTTTTCCAGATAGCTATATATTTTGAATTGTTCTGTATCATGCTCTTATGAGGAATATCATGATGCTACGTATCTTGAACGCTAACGGTAATTATTTGAATAAGCCTGCTATTGTACTTTCTGTATAGAAATTATTTTGCATATTGCTTTGAAATTAAAAGCACTAGCTAAGATTTGGAAGAGATTAGCGGTTGTCTATTTTCTGTAGCAATATTTTTAACTTCTCAGCAAATTTTCTGCCGTGATAATTTTAGTATTGCCCTAACGAAACATTTGCATGATGGTCTAGATGCAAGATCCAGATAAAAAAAGTTACTAGTAATAATTAAATGTAAATATAATGAGGATATGTTTGATTTTTTCACCATTATTCCTTATTTTCTGCATAAAATGTAGTGGCATTTTGTACGCAACTTAATTTGCCTATACTTGTTAATATTCAGTGAATCACCACAGGCGGATTTTCCATAATTAATTATATGTTTGAAAATCTTCAGTTTGTCGATTGACATTGTTTTATTTATTATGAATATAGAATATAGTTAATTAATTAAGTCTAACAGAAATTAAGCTATGGGATAAATGTGTAAATGCATTCTTGTAAACAATTTATTCAAATAGATTTATTTACCTTTCTTTCAAGTCAGCTTAACAAATCCTAAGGGAAAATTTAACGTGAAACATAACACACCTTCATTAAAAAAAATCAAAATCAAAAACGCTGATTCTTAAGATTACAATTTTCCTTTAAATTATATAATATCCGGAGTTAAAAATTATCGTGTTTATACGAAATATTACGCTTGTGTTGGAGTAATTATCTTTTAATTTATTTTTCATATGCACATCTTTTGGTATTTTATTAGAATTTGTTATTTAAAGAATTATGTTAACTTTCTTTTTTTTGATAGCTTCACTTAGATTTTTAAATTTTTGTGAGGAAGGCTTATTACCCTATATCCTCCCTCAGAGAGTGCTCCTAAGCAACCAACAGAGCAACCAGGGCAGCTTCCGGTGTTCCACAGCACAGGGAATCCCGGACAAGGAGGCGTATTTTTTGTGTAAAACCGAATGAAAAGTATTTTGAATCAAACATTAAAAACAAATCGATTAAATAAATAAGTTACATATCATTTTTCCTTATCTTCCGGTTTTATATGCCCGTTCTTCACTTAAGAAGAAAAAATATATCAACGGTATTAAAAAAAAAAGTATTATTAAATGTAAGTGATGTAGAGGTAAAAGGACAGATACAGGGTGCCCCATGATCACCTGCTGCTACGGAGATTTAAAGTCTCGAGCTAAGACCCTGTTATATGTTTCCCTTAAATATGCAAATGTTGAGAAACCTAAAGAATATGTAAAACTTCACTTCATACTACTACTACTACTAATAATAATAATAATATCACCATGTCATTGAATATTAAAAAAACTCGGCTGTTCGAGCCTTGTAACGGGGAGACCTCTCTGAACCTCCCTAATTCTTTAATTTCATTATGGCTATATTAAAACGATATTAATTGACTATGTCAGTTTATATCTCATCTTTAGAGTATTTCGCCTGGCAACCCTATTGTTGAAATTTTTATGATTGTAACCTATTTATAGAAAAATGCAGGGGATGCAAATTCTACAGCTTACGAAATATTGTAACAGCAGATTAAAGCTGTTGTGAATTAATAGTATTTAAATATATGTAAAATTATGTCGCCTTTTTATGTCGCTTTTTTTGGACACATTTTTCGGACAATTTTCAATAAAGGGGGGAGGGAGATAAAATGAAATTAAAGAATTAGGGAGGTTCAGAGACGAACAGCAGAGATTTTTTAATAGTCATTAAAAGTATTTGATAATGTAATCTGAATTTCATTTACGATGAATGGCAAAGAAATAACAATATTAAATGTTGTTATCGTAATTTTTGCTTAGATTCCGGTACCGCTATGTCGTCTAAGCATAACATTAACGTCATTTATTGTTTGGAATATTCAGCCTTCTGCATGTAATGCCATGGTTCCATTCTTCTATTTCTCACGAGTTTTCAAAGTTGGCGACTACGCACGTGAAGAATAATTTTTTTAAAATAAGATTTTCTATACTTTATTTCCAACTGGACCCGCTGTACGATTGGGATTGGGATCGTGAAGGTGTTTCGAAAAGTAGCGAAAACGATATAAATTCTGTAGAAATGTAAAATTTTTATAAAGGTACTTGAGCCGCAGCATTGAAGCACTGCTAACTCCATCGTCGAAATGAAAGCTTTTCCTAAACACTTATGTCAGTGGCCGGCTGAATTTAGACTTAAAATGTTCGATCTCGTGTACTTTCCTGATATAGAAATGTAAAAAAAAGTGCTATTAATTTTAATCGCGAAATTTAATTGAATTAATGTGAACAAATTCACTATGTGGATTATTTTTACAGATTTTCTCTAAATTTTTCATTTCCCTACGCCACTTGACGTGGTGCAATTTATCTTCTATATATCCAAAGATCACCACTGCTCTTAATCGAACACACATACATACGTAATATCCGTCAATATTTAAAAACTGCATCAAACTTATACCTACTTCTTTACAAAGACCCGGTTTACATTACATTCTACATCATCATTTTTAAAATCGAAACCTTATTTTAAAACACATATTTCATTCCTGGACATAAAAAAGGCAATCTGGAACTCATATAATTAAAAGTGATTTGTTTTTAAAACTTAATTATTCTTAAAAATGATATGAGTCAATGAATAAAATTATGCAACAAAAGGAATTTCGCGTTACTAACATTTCCATTAACATTGAAAGAATAATTTATTCGTTTGAAAAAAACCATCCTGAAACAAAGGTATTTTTTATGCTTTTCAACTCTATCAGTTAATTCTCTTGCTTCGTAATGCTGATAATTATTCTTTCATGAACGTATAAAGTAAGCGAATTTCCGTTTCACTAAATCGCGTGGACATAGTTAGCTATCACGTACATAATGCATTAACATCAGCGGTCATGCACCCTCTAACTCAACTTCCTTTAATCTGGCTATTTTCTGCATAACGTAGCATTATGATTGATTTGGTTTCTACTAGTAGTGGTTTAAAATATAGTGGTATTGCAATCCATATGGTGAATGAAAATTGTATTATACGTTAGGCAATTTTAGTTCGCGGCATACATTTTAGTATCCCCCTTAGAATATAATATATCCAGCAGAATAATTTTTCTATTCTTTTTCTTTTAGATTCAATGGTTGATTTTATTTTTTGTACATGTGCCCAACTTTTTATTTAGTGTTCAAAACTCTACTTTTGCGTACACTTTGAAATACTTTGGCAAAGTTTTTTTCCCTCCTATCTGGCAATTATTTATGTGTATTAGAAAGTTTATAAATTTCTGCTAAATTTTTTCAACCTTTATAAAAAACACATTGAAAATGCCCTATTTTTTTTTTGTTTTTTTTCTTTAGTTGTGTGTCAGCGACCTGTTTCATTGTGATGCACATTCAGCAAGGCCTAATTCATCAAGGAAATTATTTATTATGAAATACAGTGAATCCTCTCAAATAAATAAAATAAATTTAAAAACCAATTGCATTTCTATTAGTGTTCGTTAAATATCTCCTTTTACCTCAAATAAAAAACACAAACGTGATAAAAAGAACAAATGTTCAGAAATTTAACTACGGGGTTTCTAGTTGCCGGGGAACGACTGATGAATTTCTCGCCAGAACCCTTTTTGATGTCATATAAATTATGTATAGTCAATGGACAAGCGAAAATGTCAATCAACGTTTAAGCCCATTAAAATTAATATTCCGTCCTTAACCCTCTTGAGATGAACTGCATGCACTATTTAACCAAAAACTCGCTGGAAGGAAGGAGCTTTTCTTCTGAAAAAACGATGCAGTGTGGAACGAGATAAACCTTTTTCAAAAACTTTAGAAACCACAGGTCTCAGGTCCTCCGCGGCTTCGCCGACTTTACAGAGAAAGCAGAGTAAAGAATTATTGTTCCTGTAAGACGATCTCATCACTTCCTAAACCACAGTACCCAGAAAATCATAGACATATACCCCAGACAGCACATAAGCTTAAATCCAGCTTGACATTGACTTGAATTTGTGAATTAATACAAGCTTGACATTTCAATCCATTAGCTTGATTATTGCGCCATCTGTCGCTGTAGGCGAGAAGGAGAATGGACATTGAAAAGTCTAAGGGGAAAGAATGAACGGGATAAGCCCCTCTGAAGTGTAACACGAGGGTAGTTTTAGTTTTATTTACATCTAATTAACATTAGTAATTCCATTAACTAATTAATTATACCTAAAAATAAATTTTAATATAATTAACACAATTTAGTTAGTTAATATACTTCACTTTATGAGTGGTAAAATGAGGCGGTTTCCGGCCGCTACAAAATAATTTATCATCAGTCATAAATGTACTTGACCATAGAATTAAAAAAAAAGATTCTATATTTCCAAATATGGAAATTCTTCAAAATAAAATACAATTATACTACGAAAATGATTTCAAAATCAGCCGTTTGTCTCGATTTTGAAAGTTTTATAACATGTGCTGCTGTTAAGTTTATATTATGTTTATTTCCCTATTGGTAGAGTCTCTAAATCACACAAAACATTATTTTAATTTTGATGCATCCCATGGAAAAATAAAAGAAACAAATAACTCTCATCGGCCACTTATCAATCTGGCCAGAAAACGGCGTGATAACACCCTAACAGTCACTTCAAACTTTAGTCATATAGGCCCGACTGAGAGTGGCGCAACGGTTAGGACGCTTTCCTCCCAACCGAAAGGTCCCGGGTTCTATTCTAGCCGCGGAATCTTTATGGAAACAGATTAAATTAAATTGAAAATTCGGCGTAGAGGGGAAAATGCGTGGCAAAATAAAATATGTGGGGCGAGTTCGCCGACCGGCGCCCGACGTGTTCGCCGACCGGCGTGTAATTAGGAATTTTTTTTTTTAGGAAAATTTTTTAAGCTTGAATTTAAGCTTGCTATGTCAAGCTTGATGTCATAGCTTGAAGCTATGTCAAGCTATGTCAAGCTTAATGCAAGCTGGGCAAGTGTAAACTAGAACACTTGATTCAAGCTTGCATTAAGCTTAAGCTTGCATTAAGCTTGCATTAAGCTTTACGCTTGAAATTTTCAAGCTTAATTCAAGTTTACTGACTTGATAAATGAAGCTTGCTGCAAATTTGATGCAAGTTTGCTGTGCTGTCTGGGACATGTGTGTGTGTGTGTATATTTGGTATGTACCTTCAATTATCTCGAGTAGTAAATCTTCACACCGCCCAAGTCTCATTTTTGGTGTAAACATCATGTGAAGGCAGTGTTTCATTAGAATAATTATGATTCTTACCAGTTGACAGCTAGACAATCACGGTATTATGCTAGGTGTAATCGGAAAGTAAATACCGTTTTGAAAAAAAATAGTGAAACATTTTTTTTTTTCTCCTGCCAATTCTATTTTTACTTGAAACATCATACCTGAAAGTATTTTTCTGCATAGTTTCCTCCATATTTCTCTGGTGTCGGATTTTTTGAGATTGTATTACACCATGGAGATTCCCATTCTTAAGTATCGATCCACGCATGGATTAAAGTGAATGCTGTAAGTCATTTTATGAGTCAAAAACTTTAAAAACTTCATGCGTTCTGTTGACAGTACCAGATGGCGCTGCGTCTGTTTAGGGGAAAGCGCATAGTGTGCATGTACATCTCTGTGTAATTTGGAAAATATGTTGCCATACATTCGAAGGTGAGAAAGTGCAATTTACACAAAAATCTACAGAAAATGCAATAGGCTTAAACCAGAGGGTTTTTCTAGGTTAATCTTTCATTTGTGTGTGTTTGATATTGATATATTTTTATTTTCGGAATTTTAAGAACTTTAAAAATTACTTCAATTATTGTTTGATTGTAGCATTTAAGGAATTGAGTAACAACAATGAATACTGTTGCTATGGTTGCTAAATGATAACGTTAAAACTTCAAATGAAATTAACTATTATTTGACTTATTTTTACATTGCGCGTTTAAAAATACATAAGTAAGGTTATACTAATAAACTTTGACAAAAAAAAAATTGCATCACGATAGACATAATTTCGCAAATAGGAAATATGGAGCCATATGAGAAAACATGAATTAATTGCGAAACAAAAGTTTGCTGAGATAAGCATATATATATATATATATATATATATATATATGCATTTGTGTGTATATATTTATATTTAATTCGTATAAGTTCTTTGAATAGTCACCATTCTCATGAGTAGAATGGGTACTTCAGTTAGTATGATATAAATTTTTGAGCTGTCCCTCTAAACATTTCTTTGAAAACTTAATTTGCTGGATTAAATTTAGATATCATTACCTTGACTTCGTTTTCACTTTACAATACGTAATGCGAAAATATATAAAACGATTTAGAGGAGGTTAATTTACCAAATTAGTCTAAATCTCTTCCATATGCACGCCATACTGTACACGAAATTCATGCGTTGCCGGTTTTTTAGGTGTGGTTTCCCCCTTTCTGCCGTAAATATTTTCGGTTGCGTGAATTGTAGATTATGTCTGGTATAATTGTAGTCTTCAGCTGTTTTCAAAACTAATGTTCTTGAATTACACAATTAGGTGTTATATAGCTGTAGACATAACTTTTCTTCATTAACGTAAATTTGTCTATTTTGTATAATGGAATGGAATTTATCTTGCCTATCAAAAATTCCTTTCAAAAAGAAGAAATTTCAATTTTATTTTCAGAAGTTAAAATGCAATGGAAGCGAAATTTTAATAATAGTGAAGTTCTCCAAATTTCGATATTTTTCTCGTATGTTTTATTTCTAGGATAACTTAATCAAATTGTGCCTTACGTTGTGATTCTCATACTTTTATTTATCTGGATTTACAGAATTATGTTGTCCAGTACTCTTGACGATATTATTTTTTATTGTTATACATGTATATAAATGTTCCATATTCTTCCTATTTACGACATTCTTTTATCTAAACTCTCACAACTTATCGTATATTTAAGTTTATTAATTTTTATTTCGTTTAAACCTTTGCTTTGTATCCGAAAATATTGTTGCAAGATTTACTAAAGTTGGGATTAAATAGTGATGCAGAAGAACGATATAGTTTTTGTCAAGAAAAATTGTATATTTTACTTATGCGATATTTTCAATATTTCATAATTAAGCATTAGCCTTCCGAAAATATGTTTGCTAGTAAAACTGACTACGAATGATGAAGATACATGGCACTTCTAAGTAAACAAACTATGTTTTGTAAGTACTATGGCATAGATATAGTAACTTCATGCTTTTATTACTACACATATATTCATTTTGAAAATGATCAACTGTTTTCTCTTTCCCAAGCTCTTTATTAGCTTAGTCTGTATATTTCGTTTTAGTTCAAAATTTGTGTGCTAATTTTTACACACTTCTTTCCGTAAAATCAAGGAATGTATGCATAAAAGTGTAAATTCGATGACAATGAGTACTGATTTTTTTTCTAACTTAATTAAATATTTTATTCTAAAGATTGTGTTTGTTCGTACATTAACAGCTCATACCTTACTGATTATTAATGAGACATCTTTTTTTAATCCTAGCATCAACCGCGATTTTTTTCGATTTTGAATGAAATAGTTTGAAATCAGTTTTGATTTTTCTGCTGATTATTATATTTTTTGCTGTTTATTATTATATTTATATATTATTGCTGAATATTATATTTCTTTAATTTATTTACATTGCGGCATTCAAAAAATATGCATTCTACCTATACCAAAATTCCACTGATTACAAAATATCCTTTTCTGAATGGTTTAAAAGAATAACGTGTAACAAATATAGGTTAATAAGCTTTACATAATTTTTTTGTCATCCAAAAGCGGTAGATTTTGATCGTGAATGCAAGCAAAATCTTTTTCCTCTTTAGTATGAAGCCACACCTAAGCCACGATGAATTACACCACGCTTAATAGGAAGGATGAAGGAAAAAAAATATGAAATTTGAAGTAGAGATTATACCTTATTTTACTCTAAAAAATTAATATCTAAAAGTAAAAAATAAATAAAATTGCATATATTTATTACCTAACAATAAGCAGCATTTAGTGAATGTTCTAAGTATTTTAGCCGACGTTTGTTAAATTATGGTGAATTTGTGTGTTGAGGTAAGTGTTTGTGAGCTTTAAAATTGTTTTAATGTTATTTTTTACTTATTGCTTGATGTTTCAGTAAAGCTTCTATTTTAAAAGCTTTTTTATCTTTCATTTATTATTTTTCTCCTGATCCTTGAATAATTCTTTCCAAAAAATCCTTTTCCAGGCGTTTCAGGAACTTAAAATTACTAAGCGACTACTAGTTTCTAATTTTGTGAAAAAAAATTGTTGGTAACAGGAACTTAGAAATAAGAATCTTTCTTAAAATTGTCTTTTAATATGGATATTTCAACAGTTATAAAACATATACAGACTTCCATGCTACAGGTCGACGTCTTTTACTTTTGAATGTATAAAATTACCCTAAATACAGATATCAACAAATTTTTCCACGGATCTTTTTAAACTTTTTACTTTGAAATAAATAAGAATTTTTAAGCCTCATTAAAAAAGTTTTCGATAATATCAGTTGATCTGTCATTGTATTTTGAAAGTTATGTAAAATTAAACTCCTACTTTTCGAATTAAATAACAGCAAAGGCATATGATCTGTTTAAAAGGGAATGTAAGATAGTTCAACTTTCAAATGGGCTGGTTGGTTATAAGCCTATTTCGTAAAAAAAAAAAAAAATCAGTATGACAATCAAAGCTAAGCAGCGGTCATAAATAAATGAAAGAATAAAAGGTAAATGCTGGGATGGTGACATCCATAATACCCCAAACTATACCAGAAGCAGCGTTATAGCTGCCTTTGGGTAGCTACAATACCTGACTGCTTCTATGACCACCTTCAGAGGTTCGAAATAGTTGACAATCCTGCCTGCATGAGTATCATCATGCCCCCTCTGCTGCAACGGTACGGTGATGAACGCTGAGTATCTCCTCGTTTGCTGAGTTATCTCCCAGATTAGTGTTTGTTCCAGATAATGGGAGGCTAGAGACCTTTTAAATAGACTGCAGACTTGACATTTTAACTTTTACCTTTTTTATCTTCGTGACTTTTACTATTTTTATTCTTGTGTAGTTATGTTGCATTATCTGTATATCTCTCATGCCTGTTATAGCAAAAAGAAATATGGCTATACTGCTGACTGCATTGGAAATGAGGAAAATAAAGTTAGATCACAGTGACAGCACAATCCAATTACATAATGAAAGTTTACATACTTCGAGATTAAGGAGTTGAAATAAAGCAACGATGCATCAACGAAGATGTCTGACTGTAAAAACTTAAAAGATTAGATGAAAATAACATTTAATACTTCATGCTTTGTGACATCAACTTTATGTGGTTGCATGGCTGAAGAAGAGGTGCTGAAAAGCTGCGACGTAAAATAAATTATTTCTTAATATGCATAATTAATAAATCTAGTGTTTTGTGGTTATTAGACTGCATGTTTTTGTATGAATGATGAGTCAAGTTTCCAATGCTGCAACAATATGTCACAGATCTTATTCTGATTGAGGGAAAAAAGGAATACTTTGGAAACTCAATATTTTTTTCTAAATTGTAGAAATCAATATCCTTTATTTATATGTATATATGTATATCGAATGGTATTATATTTATGAAAAATGTTATTGTATAGTATTTTGGAGCTATATATTGTAAAATCTATGAAAAAGTGATTAGAAAATGTAATAACTGTTAAAGATTTTTCAATTCTCGTTTTTCGAAGTTATAACTTTCCAATTGTTTCAACAAATCCATCTTATTTCTCTGCAAATGCAAAATTATACTTTGTCAATAATTTTACGCATCAAATAAACAAATTATCCAGTTCTCTGAATTTTTGAGAAATCAACTGTTTTTTCCTCTTTACGACCTTAGTTGACTGACTTATAATGTCAAGACTAGTATCACATTCAGTAATAAATATCATATGCAGCTGACATTGATGTGATGCATGAACTGAAGTATAATATACGCAAGTCATTTGAAGTACATTTTATTGTGATCGTGGGAACACTTTTACGCGTTACTTATTTAATACGTATGCATTAAATCGACAGATTAAATGTTTATACTTGACAAACACTTTTAAATAAGCTAATAGGAAAAAAAATGCTAGCAGCAAAATGTGAATAAAGCATTAAAATAATTATTTTTTTTAATTTATCGTTATAATTAACAACGTCATTGGTGAGAACGGCAAAATTATTTGATCCATTTCTGACTTGAAACTAATTTTATGAAATAACTAAATTAATTAATTAGAACGGAAAATGTAAATACACGAATCCATAATTTATTTATCTATCTGGTGTATTTAATTCTAATGTTTTAAAATCAGCGTTTTAAATAATATGCTAATACCAACTTCCGTACCGGGGCTTTTGTACTCTAATTTAGATTTGATGTTGGTGTTATGGTTGTCAGCAATAGATTTTGAACACCGCTTCCCAGTAACATTTTTCACACAACACTTAGTAAAACGCTTATAAATTCCTTTTGTGGTGGCAAAACATATACTTCATTATAAAAATGAGAGTTGAAATAGTACTAGAGTAAGGAAAATATGATAAATCGTAGTTTATAAACGTAGAAAGAAGGATCCAAGCATTAGAAATCATAACTTTACGCAAATAGGGGAAGGTGGCTCAAAATGATCCTAACAGGCAAAACGATCCACTTATGTTTTCTTCCAGACAGGCAATGCTATCTCCCAGGTAACACATAAACTACCTGTGCCAATTCAAGAGAAAGCAATGGCGGTATTTAAGTGATCAGTGCATTACGTGTCTGAGTATAATTCTTCAAGAAACTGGGTTTTATAATATCTATTGTAAGGTAAGCACTAATTCCCCTATTCATTTAGAAATACAATCTTTTATGTGCAGAAATATGACTGGGTTTACTGAATGGAGTACTCTTTTAGGTGTGAATTGCACTTGCTAAGTTTGTGTTTCTAGGCGTGTTCCAGTATTATGACCTAAACTAAGAAGCCATATTACCGGGTAAAATGATCCCTAGACTGAAGTAACTCTAGCACCGAGTCCTAGACGTCATGGCAGCCCTTCACCCGTTCTCGAAATGTTTTACTCCTTATTACACATTATTTAATTTATTTCTGCGTTTATTGTGGACCATAATATTTTCATTATAATTGCAAAATATTCCATTTTATTGTTTGTGAGTCTTTTGTATTTTAAAATTTTCATAAAATAAATCATTTTCTACTATATAATTGCAAAATTCATTTCATTTCATTATATATAGTCATAATTACTTTCATATAGTTTATTTTGTAAACAATTTAAAATTAATTTCAAATGAAGAGTCCCTTTGCCGTTGTGTTAAGGTTAAAGTGATCCTTTGAAATTTTCTAGAATTTCTATTTTTTTTCATTACTCACTGTGCTTTTAAAACATTAATAAAATATGTTTATGATACAAAATACAGTGTAAAAAACAAAGAGCGAAGGTTTTATTTAAACAGATATGTTTTTTTATACAGGTTTTAACCTTAGGGGACAGTTTACCCCAAATTTGGTCAAATAATAGATTTCCTTTTTTAAATATTAAATGAAAGTCTGTTACATTATGAATATTTTGACACCTCATTTTTAATGATACGTCATTAATATCGCGAGACATTCTAAACTTGGTTAAGACACTCATTCCAATTTCATTGGCAAATAAACTCTTTTAGATGGATTTTTTTCTCCGTGTCCTCATTTTCTTCAATTTGATTTTTAAAAATGCTAAGGCTCGTTTTGCACTTGATATAAAGATTTAAAAGGTTTTGTACATATCCTTTATTGTGTAACTGATAAATGTGCGGATAGAATTAGCTTTCAGTTTTTTTTTTTTTTTTTTTTTTTACAGAAATCATATGAAGATAGGTTACGTTTTATTGTTTCATACTTGTATATCAGTAGAAACTATATTAGTCGATATATTATATCTATCGAAAATCCATGGACAGTCTTGTGTAATATATACTTGAACATCTTTAAAAAATGGACAAAAATCTTTGTTTTAAAAAAGTAGCAAAGATTTTTAAAACGAATTTTTATTTTATTTTTTAAAATTTCCGTTAAATGAGCAGTTTAAATATAGATATATATTAAATGTACTTTTAGTTATTATTAAAATGAAATTCAGTTCATTATTTGTACTATATTTTTTAAAACGAAAAAAAAATTGAAAGGGTAAACTGCCCCCTTCCTTTTGGGCCGCCTTCGCCTAAGTGTCAAGAAAAAAAATGTCAACTACTTAATCTTAAAATCGGTTT
>JAWZYV010012815.1:0-17500 GCA_038373885.1 Cheiracanthium punctorium | reverse complement strand
AAAACATGCCATATTTGTAATGTAATTAAATTTGCTACGTAAATAAATGAACAGATTAGAAGTTAAAACGAATAATAAAAAAACGCAAGAATTTCAATGAAAGAAGCTATTTTTGTTGCAAAATAATTTTATAATAAACTTCGATCTTGCACGAGACCATCTATAGCAGTGCGATGTAAATTTAATTTCATCATTTATTCCTGTAATCTAAAGATAGGTTTATTTGTGTTAAAATACTAGGGAAAAGAATGTAATAGTTCCATAAATACATGTTGCATTGTGCCTTCAACGAAACGTTTTTCGGTTTGACTTCATAAAGGAATGTTTTCAAAATAATTTCCAGCAATACTACCAGTCAGCCCCTTTCAGCGAAGGGGAAAAAATATGAAGTTATTCTCCGCCACTCAATTAAACGTTATACATACTTCTATTTTATTACATGCTGTGTGATCATATCCAACTATTTTATTATGCTGCACATTAGACCAATAAATAAAGAAACCATCTTAAAGAATTTGTATTTTACTGTGTTTTGCGAACATTTTTAAATTTTTATTTTAGTTAGACACAGTAGCTTTTCATAGCGCATTAACAGTCAACGCACACTGTCATTTTCTTTTGCGTTTCTTCTGTTAATTTCCGTTTTGATAATTGGATATTCTCGATTATTTTTCATATTAGTGTTTTTAGGCTGGTAAAAACAGAATAATAACCAAAAGCATTGTGTTTAATCCGGAAAAGAAACACGTGAGAGCTAAAGATCTGAGCCAAGATCTTCAGCATTAAAAACCATAATGCACATTAAATGTCGTAATGGAAACTATCGACAAAAACGATTATTTAACGTTATTTGCCTGATACTTTTAAGCTATGGTGCTTGTTAATCAAAATTATAATCAATGAAATGCTATATATATTCGGTATATTAGCTATAGAAATTCATTTTCCTTCCTTTTTGTGCAGTTTCAACTAATCTTCTTTTTCTTCGTTTTGATTATGCAAGTTTAGTTCTATGTTCTTATGGTTTTTATCAGTTGTATTCCTTTATCTCTGTAGTGCTAGTTTAGAATCTATGAATTCTTTGATATCGTTAGTTCTATGTTTTTATGATTTTTATCAGTTGTATTCCTTTTTCTCTGTAGCTTATTTTTGCATACGAATTAAATAAAATGTGTAACTACTATGTACTAGCTGCGTAGCCCACCGTTGTTCAGGAGCTTTAGGTAAAAAAGCATAACTTGGCAAAAGAATATACATCCAAGCGCGCAAATGTATTGCCATGACTTTTGTTCACAACCATTAATGCACAGAGTAAAAATAAATTTTAGAAAGTTTAGTCTGTACATGTCTGCAATTCTTCAAACATTGTATATAACGCAGCTGAAATAAAAAAGAAAAAGATTTTGTCCGCTAATAAAAAAAACGAATTCTTAAAAAATCGTCAAGTACGGTTATCGTAAAATGATAATAATAATAATAATAATAATAATAATAATCTTGAGGTTCCACTGTATAAAAGTTAGTAATTTAATATCTATATAACTAAATATATAATAATAAATTTCGAAGTGAACAAAATAACACTATAGTGCTAGGAATCTGAAACACTATCTGAAACACTGTATTTTAAATACGCACTAAAGTGGTATATAACAGTTGAGTGTTGTGTGACGCTGGCCACACAAGAAGGGTGACAAAAAAGAAAGAAGAGGCACAGCTGCAGACGGTATGGCACAAATAAGGAGGAACCCACCCCAAAAGGGAGACAGCTAATCCTACAGGAGTAATAGACGAAAAACTATGCAAGAGGGGGGTGATTTTTTTTAATAATGGGCGGGAACTTGTCAATTAGTCATTGTCCCTTACAACGGCACGAAGGTGTGACCATTTTATTATGGGGGTACCCAGTGGGCGTTCAGCGTTACCCTCTATGAAGGGAAGGACACAATGACAACCACACCCAGCTGGGCATCGAACCCCGACCACCGGGAGTTGAACCCGAAACCGAAGTACGGTGCTTTACCCACCGTACAACTCGGTCGGCAGAAGGGGAAGAGTGACCAGAGGACGATCGCTAAATGGTGAGGAGGCTAAAAAAAGAAAAAAATAATAAGTTTCGCAGTGGAGACGGAGAGAGAGCGGAAAGAAGAAAAGCAGAAAGAGTTCGAGGAGATGGATATACAAAATATTTCCTGCCAGATTGAGAGCTACGATTAAGAAGCGGATGAGGAAGAATGCCATGGAGTAATGCATGCGGACCGCCAACTGTACCCAGTACATAAAACCTGGAGATGAAACGAATCTAGATGCCACATCAGATACCAGACCGGCAGAAATCAGATGAATTCCCAAAAGATTCTGAGGTCGAATACTTGTGATTGACCAAATGTTTTGATGCGGAGTCGCCCTGCCCATGTCGATCCGACAGACCTGAGAAGGAATCCGGGAGCCACTATGGTGTACGAACTGAGAAAGTTTGGTTTTGATTTAAACTGAGCAGTGTCTTATCTCCCCTCTATGAACTTTATATTTGGAAATCACTAAATTGTAACAAAAAAAGTAAATAAGTAAAAGAAAAAATAAAATGAGTTAAGAATGTGTCTAATTGGATTTAATGTGATTTTGTAAAGTAAAAGGTTTCATGTTTTAAAGTTGCTTCGTTTCTTGAACTGTATGTTAACTATTTTATTTTACATAATTTTTAGGAGAAGCAATTCTTTTTATGTCATGCCGCTTATTGCATGATTTTCTAAAGGTAGGATTTTGGGTATTGCGGGCTTTGTATTAACACTATCGATCTGGCTAAAAGAAAGTTTAAGCTCAAAGGCCATTACCCCTTTCACTTCAAAGAGTATAATCACATATAAGTCGTTCCTATTTTATTTCTTTATTGCATTAAGTTGGAAGTATGTCATTATAAATGAATGCACTGTATTTTTCTTCCTTGTTCATAAACCACTTCTTTGGAATCGAAATCTAAATTAAGTTCGACTACTAAAACTGATTTACAATCTTTTCCACGAATTTTCAAACAATACTTCACCTTTATAAATGCTGTTTGGAATGAATGTGCATCATAATCCAGAAATATGGCGTATTTGTCTTTCATGTTCCATAAAATACTTCTTTTGAATGAATATCTATATTAAATTCACCTACTAAAATTGTTTTACAGTCTTCTATAAGCACAAACCAACTATACTTCTAAATTATAAATACTGTTTGGAATGTGCACCATAATCAATGTGTGTGCCGTATTGTCTTTCCTGTTCCATAAAACAATTATTCGGAATTGAAATCTATATTAAAATCGCCCACTAAAAGTGTTTACAATCTTAATTAATAATAAACCATAGAATTTGCTAGTTTCTAGTAAAATTTGGAAGGTATTGCCAAGCTTGGTTCAGTTGTGAGATTTTATTTTTTGGCGCCAAACTTGGCGATTAATCATCAAAAATTGCAAACTTCAGCGACTTATTCAGCGACAATATTTTATTCCCTTCCTCAGCGCTATCTGGCACTTTTAAGCATTTCTTTCCATACCCTAGTAGCACAACTAGTTCAAAAAACGTTCCAATTAGGTTGGAAACATGTTTTTTGACGTTAAAAATCGTGTTTTAAACGTCTTTTGGACTAATTGTGCTACTAGGGTAGGCCGTAACATAGACATAACTTACTAAGGGCAAGAGGGGGCGATTGCTCCCTTTTAACTTAGAAAGATTTTAGAAAATTAGAAAGACCTTTAAGAAAATTGAAATATTTACAATCCATTTCAAATTTATTTTTTCAAAAAATATTCAAAGCAAACATATATAATGTTCTACTTTTCATTTATGTATTTCACTGATTGTCCCTTCCACATGACATTTGGCATCATTTCTAATGTAAAAAACTTTACAAAAATCTGACTAAATTCCATAGAATTTAGTCAGATATATTTCTTACACTGTAGCAATAAACTACTCTATTTTTACTACCCTATCCCCTGTATACTGAAAAGTAATACTAGAAATTAAGAAAATTATTCGAAGAATCACGTGAGAAATGCATGTTGCGTGTATTTAATGAAGCTTAATCCTCTCAGAATTATCGACTTGCCAGATATAATGAGCAATAATCATTAGCTGCAAAATAATAATTAGAATAATCTAATTTATAAGAGATAACGGAAAGACTTGAGCAATTAGTAGTTTTCAGTGTTCAAATAATTTTACTACAGCTAACTAGATTGCTAGTTTTCCAGAATATTATCGGTATTCAACATGTAATTAACGCAAATATCGATAATAATTAAAAAGGACTGCAAGAACTGTACTTTACTGAATTTGAATATTTTGTGGAGGAAAATTTCTTCGTTTGTATTGTTTTTCCATCCATGTGATTATTTGAGCATTTATATAAAATAATTTGGCTGCTTTGTTTTTCCTTTAATAGGTTTTGCATAAGTGTTTAACGTAGAACTAACAACAATAAACAATACGCAGTTATAAATTACACGTTATCTGCAATTTTTAGTGTAAAATAATTTTATTTGAAGCTCTTTCAAGTTAATATGTCGATCGAGTTTTTTTTTTTTTTTTTTTTTTTTTTTTTATGGACATTAACACATTTTCTACCTATCACCCACCTACTTGTATTTTGCGTAATGGGTACGTAGTGTGTTTGTCTTTATTTTACGTAAATCATTAGTATTGTCAACAGTTTTCATATTTTCCATCTTTATTATTTTTATAACAACCATTTATTTAATTTTCGAAGCTTTTTATTAGCTTATGTTTCAACTCAAATTTTGTATATGGATTTCTTGACACTTTCTATCGTTCAATCTACCTGTATTTTTAACTAGTTGATGTTTTCTTTTAGAGGCCGTGTATTTTTGCACTTATTACCTGGTATTCATTGAACTACCGATCTGATATTTTTGGAGTCTGAGCCTATTCTGACATATATTCTGAAAAATATGAAGACCGGAAATATACATTCTGAAAAAAAAATATCGACACTTTTTTAATCATATTTATCGCTACTGCAATGGATAAATGCAACAAAACAAATTATATTGTGTTATATTTTTGTGGTGTAATCAACATTGAAAAATCAAGAAATATTTTCATTACGCACAGAAATACGAAATTACAGTAAATTCGTAAGTTTCTCATTGTTTAATGAGTTAAATTAGAAATAAGTTCATACTTCTTTTAAACAGTACTTTTCTACAATACAATTAGCAATGGCATATTGAAGAATATTAGCAATGCATCTACAGCGAGTTAGTAAAAGAACATAGCATTTTTTTCCGATTTTTAACAGAAAAATGTGACAATGAAACGCTTCTTTTCGATTTTTAAACTTCACTTATTTATATTTGTAAAAAACGTTTAAAAATTCTTTTTTCAAGTTGTTTGTGCATATATATATATTTTTGTTACCCAATGGAATTTCACATACAGAAGAAGTGCAAGATTGAGAAAAAGAAATGCTTTGTATACATACGTTGATTTATACATAGCCGTTTTTTTTCTGATTCGCATAACGATTTTTATCAAATATGCATATTTTTGTTTAACTTGCCCATGCCCCATTTCAGTGTAACTGTTTTGCATTTAAATGATTTGAATTTATCACTGTTTTAACAGCTCTATGTGTGTGTTCAAATATCTTAACCCTTCAATGTATTAACAGAGACAAAAATGTATTTTAAAGAAAGAAAAAAAAGGAGTTGCCTTGGTAACTTTAACCATCAAAAATAAATATTTTGTAACAAAGTAATTTTATTTAACATTGTGAATAGTTATGGCTTAATTTGATGGAAACGTGTTTTTTTAAGTTTTCTTCTGAAAGAAATATTAAAAGTAATAAATAGATATATAAATACTTTTCTAGAAAAGACATGAATCTATTTGTGCTATTCCTTTGATTTTCGTTGATTTTAGCAGTGTCAATCATAATATAGCATAACACCGTGCACCTGATTTTTGATGAATATAAATGACCTTTTTTTTTAAATTTGCATATCTGTAACAAACCCCCTACGCGTATATAATAATTGCATTTTTTCATCTTTCAAACACCAGCTACTGTTGAGTGCTCTTTGTTACTTACGCATACTTTGCGCATATATACATCACTCCTGTTTTCCCATGTCACGTTGCATGGTAACGACTTTGCATTTAAATAAATTCGCGAGCCTCACGACACAAAATATCCTTCAACAAAATTTTCTTCGCTCGGCTGCCCCTCTGCTCCCAAGCAAAATCCGCATATTTTGATTTACATTACGAGTACACGAAGGAAAGGCCTTGTTATAAAACACGGCGCATAAAATCACGCCACGCTCGTTACGCTCTAATGATGTATTAGCAGCCTAGTACGATAAAATATGCCTTTATAAATAAGTAGTTCCGTTCGAATTCATATCTAGAATAATAAATTGACTAATAAGCTCTGAACAGTAGTTAAGCATCGTATCGCGATGAAAGTATTATGAGGGCCGCTGAGTCCGGCTTGTTAACTCTACGGTTCGAATAAATCACTGTACAATATCTGGCTTATTTCCTATAGAATTAATCTCTGAGTGTGCGTGTATGTGAAAATCCTTATGAAAAGGAATTTTTTGAAATTAGCTTCCTGGTATTTTTATCTGTTAAAATTTGTGAATGACTTGCAGTGAGTTTGAAAAACATATTTCCCCTTTCATCAT
The DNA here is from genome assembly GCA_038373885.1 of Cheiracanthium punctorium. Lineage (NCBI taxonomy): Eukaryota > Metazoa > Arthropoda > Arachnida > Araneae > Cheiracanthiidae > Cheiracanthium > Cheiracanthium punctorium. The sequence goes on along the minus strand of JAWZYV010012815.1, from coordinate 10,800 downwards.
GTCAAGTATAATCTAAGGAATATAAATATTTTATTCTCATAAAGAATCTTTTGTTCTTGTACTATGAGGAATTACAAAATAAAAATTGAATTTAAATTAATAAATTGTCCCTAGTCAATTTTTTTTCAGGTTTATCTAAATTGTTATTTAATACGGATGCTGTAAATATTTTTCTTGAGTTTTAGTTTCTCAGTGTACCTTCTAAAAATAAAATAAAGAAAGGTAATAAAAGTTGTATAAATACTAATTAAATTAAAGGAAACATTCCTAAAAAAATTAGTAGTAAAGCGTTTTTGAATTAAAATGATCAAAGATTTTCTATCCAAACTATATTCTGGAAAAAGATAAGTAATTTTATTAATTCTAAAACTGAAAAAAAAAATCAAACAAACATGTTTTCTGCAATCGTATAAGCCATTTGGTAAATCTGCGTTTTGATTTTAGTAGCGAATTTATTTATTTTTTCTTCATGCAACATTTCCAAATTAATATAAAGTACAAATCCACTACAAAGAATTGTTAGCCATGACAGCATTTCTTCCATAAATCAACAAGAGAAATGGTTTTTAAAAATCCATTTAATTTCAATTTCTGTGCTCTATTATTTTAAAAACATCAATAATTTAAATATTTTTTTACCTCAAAAAGATCTGGAAAATATCTTCAAATTATATATCTTATACACTAAAAATGTTAAAGATTATTATTTGTTACAAAATTATTCCCATGAATCTGAGAAAATCCCTTTCTCTGTTAAAGAAAGTAAAACTTTATTGCTAGCAAGCAATTTTTCGAAATGTATTGAAGTTTTCACATAGTATCCTTTTCAAAAATCCCTAAAGAGAGATTTTTGAAAAAAAAAATGTAGCTAACATTTATAGTTATTTAATATGATCGATCAAAACAATACCAATATATTATGGTTGATGGCATATTAGATAACACTAATCAATTTTAAGTACAACTGAAGAATCACATAGCTGTTTAAAAATGTTTTTTCTTCATTTAAATAGATGGGAATAGCAATGAGATTCGATAGCAGTAGCATCTCGTAAAACTAAATTAATATTTACATCTTTTTGAAGTTCATACCCGAAATATTGCCGAACGGTTACGGTTGTGCTGAGTTTTAATGGCACATATAGTCAAATTATTTTTAAAAACAAGACTTCAAACCTGAGATTTTCTTGGTGATATCATGTGAATTTGACATGACATCATCAAGTATAATTACAGTTCATAAATGTAGCTATACATACTAGAAAATTAATTGGAGGAACAACATGTTTTATATTTTACTTATGAACTTGAGCCCAAACTGCAGATAGAAATTTCCAAACTATTTTCCCCTATTTCTGAACTATTGTGGTAGTCTATCGGCTCCGCTTTCGAAAATGTTCAACAGACGGAAAACGATGACAGAAAATTATTTAATCCTTTCTGATCAGCAGAGAGCAAAATTGGCAGATCTTGTAGTTTCTTACAAAAAACGGAAGCCTGAAAATCAATTCATTACACTGATTAAGCGTTACATTTTACATTCTCAGTTCGCCTTAACAGTAGAAGTGCTTGTCTCATCAGGCTGAGTTGATAGCTGATGCCTGGCATTGAACACTACTCTTCCCATATGGATACTTAAATATGTTACATTAGTTATGCACTAGTTTCAGATTTCGAATCTCCAAAGTGTTATTTTATACTTCGGTATGTGGTCTGTAAAAATGATTAAAATAATAAGAAAACATATTCTTTTTATTGAGAGTGAAACTATATTAAGCACATATGAACATTCCAAGATAGTTCCAGTGATATAATTACAAATTATATATTTCAAAATGCTTGTCGTCAAAATCTTTGAAAAATCCAGAAATCAAATGCCTGACTGAAAGTGAGATGGATAATATTTCTAAGCAGTGTTAAATTTTCTACCTTTCACAGTGTATCCTCCAAGTCCGAAATATCAGGCTTCACAGTAAAAAAAAAGTATTCTTCATTCTCACACCTACAAAGAAATAAATCAGTCTCATTTTTAACTGCGGTACTTGGTCGCTGACAGAGCAGGAAAAAAATGCAATTCTATAAACTTAATTCAGTGTTTTGATATGAATGTCGATTATCTTTACGCTTTACGCCTTAAATATGTATTAAACAAATAAATTTAATACCACACACTTTTCCTTTTTGCTTCTGATTTTCACAATGCACTTCTATCATATAATGTCGATGAAAATGCAGGAATGATGCGCCGGGAAATCCTTTCTTTTCTGTGCTTGTCCATGTCCAGCTTTTAAGTAAATACTGTATTTCTCGTTCTGGCAATGAATCGCCAGCATATGTATTGCTTTGCTTTGTGACTTTTCAACATTATCATACCCTAAATGGTGATTTCAGCAATTGCGGTTTTTATAGCAATTTGTTATTGCACTACTTACAGATAATCTTGCAGTACTCAGCTATTTTCGTGCCAGATAAGTTGCTTGAATGCACATGATACAGGACTTTAAATTTTACACACTTAATTATTAAGATAACGATATACACGTGTTATAATTTTCAAAATTATAAAAAAACTAAAAATATCACAATTAGATGACCCTGTTTAACTAAAACATTTAAAAAAAGGGTACAAAAAGGGGAATGAAAATGCTTGTATGTCTGTTTGTAAAACAAATTAACGATGCTTCCAAACGCTTTAAAGTATAAAATGTCACATGTATGGATACTTAGATTCAAACTCAAATCCACTGACGTTTTAGGCACTGTTCGATCATAAGAAATAAGCATAAGAAGTACAGATCATGCCTGCTGTATGTAACCATAATCAGGACTGAATGTTCACAAAGGTATTTTGAATATGTGACTAACAATTCAAGTAACTGCGGCACGTAGTTTACTTGAATTTTTAGTCGCATATTGCTGTCGTATTTTTTATGACTTTTCATAAATTAAGTAAATATTTATATTTTTGAACACTGCATTTTAAAATGATTAATTTGAATTAATATTTAACAACAACAAACAATGGTGATTTCAGCAATTGGTTTACAATGGTGATTTCAGCAATTGCCATTGTAATTGCATAAATTAAGTAAATATTTATATTTTTGAACACTGCATTTTAAAATGATTAATTTGAATTAATATTTAACAACAACAAAAAAGACATTATAGCTATAGTCTGTGTAACTATTTATTAAATAGCACTGAATCAATCCTTTCATATGCATTACAGTAGAAATTGTGATAGAGGTCAATGCTCACAATACATAATGAAGTTCTAGCAAAATAAAATCAGTTTTATAGAATCAATTTTTTAAATCAGTTTAGCATATAATGCGAAGTTTTAAAATAAAATCAGTTTTATAGAATCAATATGTTTTAATCACTTTGGCATATAATACGTCCTGAATTTTGATTGAAATATACGTTCAATAAATTAAGCAGCATTTATTAACAGGTGCTCCAAAAAGACTGTACATTTCGCTTACATTACATCAATTTAATATATATTTTTCTATTTGACTAAAATGAACTAAATTGAAATTTCATTCATAAAAATGTTTCCAGTACTCAGTAAATAAATTTATTTAAATAAATATACATTAGTCTTGTAACACACTTTAAAGAAATAAAATGTACAGATCTTTCCAAATAAAAGTCTTAGCACCTCCATGTAATTGTTTGGAGGAAATGCTGATAACATTATAATGTGTAATTTATCAGGAAAAAAACGACTATGTGAAATGCTTGGGGGGAAATTTTTCCATGTAACGGCAGCGAAATTTTTTTGCTTTCCGGAAATTAAAGTCAGGCAAATATTTTCAACTCTGTTTTAAAATATCCTGTACATCTACGTTCACATCACGTAAGTACAAAATTATTGACTGAGAGATAAGGAAAATTTTTGCAGCCTTTCTCGTTTTGGCAGATCTCCAGATCGCCGACTTTTCTGTTCTTGTTCTTATTTGACATGTTGAGGTTTTCGGAGAAGTTAATAGGGCCATGAACGATCAATGGTAACTTCTGATACAAAAGGAGATGTTTAAAATATGCTTTGTTTGAGATTTCATGTGTGTAAGAAAATCATTCCTTATGTATGTATTAATCGAATTTATAAAATTAAAGTACTTTAAATTTTGAAACGTTCATGTTTAATTAACTATTTAACGTACAGTGTTCTCGCTCTGGGAACACCAAACTCTGATGTTTTGACTGTTGCCAGTCACGAAGAATAGATTTGATTTCTATAAAAACAGTTGCGGGTGGCATAATTCCACGAGAATCCTTTAAGAGAGTCCCGCGAGAATCCGCACGTCATTTCCCGTTTAAAAAAAAAAAAAAAAAAAAAAAAAAAAATCTCACGATTATTTTAAACAGCAATGGCATCTGCTGGAAAATGGAAGAATGCGAGACCAGCTGGATAGATTGCCCAATGCTGAAAAAAGGGCAGTCGTTGCCATCGCTCGACTTAACTACCAGCAAGATGGCGGGCGATCGACACGTTCATCGCGTGCAACAGATCTAGAGACCCTTTTTTTGACGCAGCTGGCTGTCTACGTCAAAAAAAGGGTCTCTAGATATGTGGCACGTGATGAACGTTTCGATCGTCCGCCATCTTGCTGGTAGTAAGGTGAGCAATGGCAACGGCTGCCCTTTTTTCAGCATTGGGAAAGGGTTGCGCCTCAAAGGTTAATTTAAAATTTTAGGTATGCATACAACATGAAAGTATAAGAATTCCAAGTATAAAATATGCGAGAAAATAGAGCAGCTGATAAGCCGCAAAATAATCTACAATCGTCAAAAATTACCCAAAAAGCTAGTTTATAAACACAATACCATACGAAAAAGAATCAAGTCTCGTGAGAGGAGGAATGGCTATGAACATAGAAAAATTCGCCTTTTTCTCTGGGGACTTGAAGGATATTGATTTGTTTATGGTATTTAGGATAACGGGTACTCTGATAATGGTTTTATATTTTATGTTATTGTGCTTATATATTAGTTTCTCTTGAACTGTTCTTAAAAATGTTTGGGTTATTTTAGGATTGATATTTTTTAATTGCAAGTAGAGGTTGTCACCGAGTTCAACCCACAAATTTACATGTATAATATTTCATATTAGGAAGGCGAAAATTTAGCGTGGAACAAAAATACGCAAACTACGTTTAGCTAGAGAAAATCGCAAAAGTAGAGTATCTAAAGGGGTATTTACACTGAGATTCAGGAAAAGAAAACTTCTCGTATATAAATTTTTTATTCGTACGAGAAAAATAAAAGAACCAAACAAGTAATCATTAGCAATTACTGAAAGCATTAAATTTTATATGTAAATAACTCAGAATACAAGAAAGAAAAATATGGTGATATGAATTTGATTTACAAACGAGCAGGTGGCAGTGCATGCCTGGCACAAAATTTTTCTTTTTCAACGAATGCCGATTAGCATTGTCCACTACACCTGCCCGAAAGTACTGTGAGCATTTTTATAGGGGCACGGAGTGGGTGGCCAGCGTTACAATTTTTGAAGGGAGGGACAAGTTAACATCCACACCCAAGTCGGGATTCGAACCCGGATTCAAGGCTTGATATAATTGTTCCTTAGCAACGACATCACCTGAGCGGCTAGCACAGAAAATTAACCAAGATCAATCACTAGGTGTTGTTCGCACCATCACCTTCACGAACATCATCTAACCAACTGTGGGAGACGGTATCCTTCCAAATAACTAGCCACGGTGCAGATCCTTAATTCAGTGATCTAACAGTTTAAACAGAAAATTGAGTACTGCAAGATATTTCTGCCTATCATAATTAAAATAGGTTACAGCGGAAGTGGGTATTGGGTAACTGGTAACTGGCCTGAAAACATGTAAAATAGTCTCGAAAATATTCATGCCTTCTATCTGCAGAAAGTCAAACTCCTAGCCGATATAGATCATTCCCTATGAGTTGAGTTCGTGTGATGAATGCCTGATGCCACAGAAGGATTCACAAATTTCTATTACGGCTTAGCTCTCAGACGAAGCTTGTTTCAGGATAGACCTTAACCTGTAGCATGGTCAATGCGCACATTGCACATATTCGGTCGTACAAAAATCCCCAACATCAATGGATGGTCGAAAGTGCAGTACAGTTCAGTATTGCCATCAGGTTAGGGTTAATTGCAAACCATGTGTTGCAGTTGTCCCTTCTGCTCAATCGCTCGAAGTACCTTGTTTCCGTACAGCACGTAGGCCGACATTGTTGATGAGAATGCCAACTGCAATTCTCCAGAAAATTTGGTTCATGCAGTATTATTCACAGTATTATTCACAGCGATTACAGTGCGTAAACATTTGTGTTACATAACCCGCTGTACGCGGTGGTGCTACAATGATTGTAATAAAATGTATTGCAGTTCATGATACAAAAATTATTAAACTATAGATTTTATCCAAATAGTCATATGCTGCAAGGATTTCTTAACTGTTTTAAGAAAAAAATCTTATAAAAACTTGAAAATTCCCTTAGAGATATTTTGTCCTTCCTGGGGATATAAGGACTTTAATTTTCCGAGGAACATCTTTTCGTATTACAGTATTAAATTACAGAATCTCGTAGAAATTCCCTGCAGACTCGAAAACAAATAATGTGAAGGATATATAACGACAACCTCTGTTTCCAATCATTTCTTCAAAAAAAAAATGTAATGCATCTGATGGACCTCTAACTTTAATTGGTATTTAGAAAATTGCTTATCAGGAGCAAAATTGTCCTTACTTTGTTTAGCGTTTGCCGCAGATTTTTCATTTTCGGAGCAACATTGCATAACTTGTAATGTTTAAACATAATTCTTTTCCGAAAACGTCCTCACTATGTCTACTATTTTTCACTATTTTAGGACATTAACTTAAACAATGCGCAATTGTTATAATTAAACTTACTATGAACAAAATTCTGTAGTTGGAACGAGTGAGCAGAGTACCACCAAATTTAGCATATGAATTGTACACAAGATACGCTCCAGGAAATTTCTTAAAAAATTTCTTTCAAAAATAGCCCTCAAGGAGGCGTTTTGTATGGTGACAGCAATTAAAAAAAGGACATATTAGTTAATAAACGCAAGAAAACTAATGAATAAACATTGAAACTGTTTGTACATTTGTGATTACCATTTTCCACCGTTAAATTTATTTTCTCATAGAAAACACCACCTAGTAGGCATCTTTTGAACAAAATCTTGTTTTCGAAATTCCTTGAGGCCGTCTAAAGTACATTGTATATATCAAATTTGGTTACAATACGTTCAACCGTTTTAGCTGTAGATCTCTGCTTACAGGAGAATTTTAATAACAATCACCTTGTACAATGTACATATTGAACCTAACTGTCATGAGAGTGCAAAATGGGAAATAATGGACTTAATTGCGCGGGAAAACTCTGTGTCTGTCATGACTATAATTCATATATTTATGTATTGTACTGCATTAATTATCCAATAAGATAAAGTTGTTGAAATTGATAGTGCTTATAATGTCAATTTTTCAAACTTTTCTCTACTGAAATTAATTTTTATTTGATTGAAATGTCAATCCCGTGGGATCAACAAATCTCAATCCCGAAATCCCGCTAAAAGAAAAACAGTGAGAGATTGCATTCCCTATTTATTGAAAGTCATGCATCTACTGCATCTAATTCTATCCATAGAAAATATTTTATTTGGAGGGAAATAGTAGTGAATGCAACAATAGACGATATCCCACAAAACGAAAAACAGTGCGAGATTGCATTCAATAATAATTTGAGTTGGTGTAAAAACTTAGGGCACATGATAAATCATATGCACCTCAATATGGGGATTATTAGCTATAAAAATGACCTGGATGCACTTACCCGATCAATATTTTTCTGAAATATATCCTGAAGAGTTAGAACTGTCTTTCATATTATTTTCATCTTTCAAAAATATCTATAAAAATACGACCAGGCGAAATTCTAAATTCAGGTTGAATTTCACTGAATTGTTGCGCTACTTTAAGGAAACGAAAAAATATTTAAATAATGCTCTAGCAGTGAATACGTTTATTTAGCTCTTGCAACAGAAATATGGTGAAACGAATTTAGTTGAAATATTTCTTTTTGATGAGATATTATTTACATATGCATAGAATTCATACATATATTTCAGGTTATGTAGAAACATTTTTTTTCCCGAAAAGTGTAAGTTATTTGTACGCTCCAATAAATGAGATAGATATTTGTGTTGACTTTGCAAAGGTACTTTCGATTTCTATGCAGCAGTGTACCTTTGAATTTTCTGTTAATGTCCACTGAGCATATATGTTCTTTGAATATATCATAACATTAAAATTGAAAATTATTTTAAAAACCATTGCTTATTATTTGTAATTTAAAAGTGTATTTACGTTTATCTTTTGTGATGAAGTTAAAAGTAGGATTGTATTCCTCTGTAACGGTCCTATGTAAAGAGAAAAAATCAAACTTTGTCCTAAACTTCATTAACATTCCGCTTGAAAACTAACTTCATGAATCAACCAAAATGAATTGAATCAACTTCAGCCATGACGTATCATGCCACGTCCCCTGCCACGTCATATTAGCAAGTTTTGTTGTAAATAGCTTCTCGAGATCACAGAGTTTATCAATTTTTAATAGTTGAAGCATTTCAAAAAAATTGTTTATGAGAAGATTGGTTGCGATTACATCGTTTAAAGCACAATATACCTTGTGCATAAATATTTCATGTATATTAAATTAAAAATGTTTTATGCAATCATCCTTTTCAACGGGCGGCTTACAACAAACTAAATGATACGTAGTTCTACGTTCAAATACAGATAATCTGAATTCTTTTTTCGTAAAAATTATTTTTCGTATAGCTTTTATTAAAATAAATTATCTCTTATTAAATATAAATTATTATTTCATTATAATTATATATATATATATATATATATATATATATATATATATATATAAAGTTACATATGTAACATCACAGTTACAGGAAGGGTGTTGTCGTGAGCCGTAGTTATTAGCCAGGGTGGAGACAGGCTTCACAGACAGAGTTTCTTAGTGCTGGGCAGGAGCGGCTCAGTCGGAAGGAGGGCTTTTAGAAACAAGCTGTGCGTCTTGGAGATGACCGTTAGAAATCCCGGGGTGCAAGGAGCAACCCCGGTGTACTCAGGCTTTAAACGATTGTTAACGCAGTAAAGAGACTAATGCTGTGGACTACATTTTATAATACCATTTTTAACAGATTCTCCATGAAAGAGAGGCCACTCAAAAAGCTGCCTCTCCAGATGTGTTAGGCTTTTTATTAACTCTGTTGAGGTCTTGTCACATCATCTTGCAACCTGCAATGATTGGGTGAACCCCTATCTGGGTCGAAAGAAGTTTTGGTTCGAAGGAGCCCGTCAGACTAAACAGCGGGGACTGACCAAAAATTTAGAAAGAAACTGATAGGGGCATGTGTAGTAGTTGCGGTTTTTGACCGCGAATTTCATTTGTTCTTTAACTACGCAGTTAAAACGTTTTAACAGTTTGGGATTTTATTGGGCTTTTGATTTAGTATGTAATATATATATATAACTTGGCTGTTCGAGCCTCGTCAGGGGGAGACCCCCCTGAACCCCCCTAAATATTTAGTTTCATTATTGTCATATTAAAACGATATTAATTGACTATGCCATTTTATCTCTCATCTTTCGTATATTTCGCCTGGTACCTATGTTGAAATTTTTATAATTGTAACCTATTTATAGAAAAATATAAGTGATGCATTATCTACAGCTTACGAAATATTGTAACAATATATTAAAGCTGTTGTGAACTAATAGTATTTAAATATATGTAAAATTATGTCGCGTCGCATTTTTATGTCGCTTTTTTTTGGGACAATTTTCAATAAAGGGGGTGAGAAATAAAATGACATAGTCAATAATAAGCTTACTGATTTACATATATATATATATATATATACACACACATATATATATATATATATATATATATATATATATATATATATATATATATCAATAAGCTAAAATGAATTACTAAACATTATTTAAATCGCATTGTTAAAAATTATTTAAATTACTACATTATTAAAAATTATGAGGAAAATTTTAATGATTGCTCTTTCATTTTATATAGAAATTTGCTCGATATACGCCGGCTATGCAAATTTCACTGTGAGAGCAGAGCTGATTCATTTTTTACAGTGAGAACTACTTTTATTAGGAAATAATCTCTACATGTCTTCCTAATTGTGTCCATTGAATTATGTTCCATTCCATTCTTTAGTTTTAAATCCTTGTAAATTTAAAGCTAAACTGTAATATTAAGGCAGCAAAATGATATGCCTCAATAAAACTTAAAAACAATAAAGTATGTTGTAAAATTTACATGACAATAAAATTTATGAATTTCGATATTATTAGCATTACTATATTTTCACATGTAAATATAAAACTACAGTTTTAATTATCCTGAATCTCATAATACCTACATTTTTCAGTTTCAAATATAGGAGATTAAAGCGAGAAAATGCTTTTATAGTTGCATAAAAGAATTTCTATGGGACTTCCAGAAATACAAATTTTTAGCTATAACAATAAAATTGAAAAATTATATATTTAAAAAAAACATTAAATTTTTACACAAAAATATCAAACAAAACAGTGAATAGTATTCCGCGAATTCTGAAAAGTTGAGAAATGAAACTGAATATATCATATTACGAACTGAAAATGCTATATATCTTTCTTAACTTATGGTCTCCTATATTATTGAAAA
>JAWZYV010012814.1:0-142488 GCA_038373885.1 Cheiracanthium punctorium | reverse complement strand
CACCTACTCCTGGGTGAACCTGCTCCAGAGTGTTCACATTGTCATACTCACCTTACCATTCGTCACATTTTAACTTCTTGTACAGCTTTTAATAATTTTTACCAAATATTTTTTAACTGCTCTCATCCCAAACTTGACGATATATTGGGTGAAACCCCTCACTGTAATTTATTTTCATTTCTTCGACGTATCAATCTGTTTTACTCAGTGTGAAATATACACCTTTCTCTGACTGGTATCTGGTTGGGAGCCCCCATCCAGATGTCCTTGGCTCACTTTTATCTACTTTTTACCTTTCTACAATTAGATTTTATCAGTTTTAGACCTTACGGATTTTAGCTTTGCATGTTTTATACAACAACTTTTACGCGAAAGCGTTATTTTATTCTAAATACACATAGTCTGGCGCAGTATGTCCTTTCTGGACCTTGTGCCATTAAACACCAACCAACCAACCAACCAACCGGATTAATAGCATGCTATCTAATAACTTTGTTCAAGAGGAGGGTGTTCCACAGGGCTCCGTTCTTAGTGTCACCCTTTTCTCAGTAAAAATTAACAACATCCTTAAACAACTGCCCTCGACTGTCTACGGTAGTCTTTATGTAGATGACCTGCAAATCTGTCAGGGAAAGGACATGCGCATGATAGAACGCCAGCTTCAGAATGTCATCAACCGCATCTTAAAGTGGTGTGACAGAAATGGGTTTAAAATATCAGCAGAGAAAACAGTTTGTACCCATTTTTGCCGGAAGCGAGGGATCCACCCGGATCCGGAACTTTATATGGACCATACTAATATATCTGTCAAGGATTCTATCAAATTTTTAGGGGTCACAAAATTTGTACATAGACTTTACGTCACCTGTCATGAACCATCTCTCACTCTCATACGTCATAAATTATCATTAAATACCTATTATCGCATCCTTTCACATTCTTCACATCCCTTAAAGGATTCTCTAATAGACACCCAATTGGACCAGTTTTATGAAAATCGCCCTTCCTGCACCTCCCCCCTTCGGACTTGGAATCCGTAGGAGTGTAGTCGGTACCCAATTGGAGGATGTTAATGCATCTACTTGTTTATTTCATGAAGTGCCACCATGGACTAAATTGCAGATTTCCTACCTACAACCATTCGAAGGCTTCACAAAACCAAACACTGACCCCATAATATACCAACAGTTATTTCTAGACCATAAAAGCAAATATAGAAACTTCGACGAACTATATACTGACGGCTCAAAATCTCTTAATCACGTTGGCTTTGCTTATGTACATCGAAATCATTCTTACAACTACACCCTACCTTCATTTTGCTCCATATTTACAGCCGAATTAATAGCTATTTATGAAAGCCTTCTTTACATCTCGAGAACAAATACCAAACATTTCATAATCTACTCTGACTCATTAAGTGTATTAGAGAATCTGAAATCCGGCGCCCTCACTCATAGTTATATTTTAAAAGTCCTATGCATGCACAAGACACTCATGAACCGTGGATACAACATCCTCTACTGCTGGGTACCTAGCCATACTGGGATTCTTGGAAACGAGAAAGCTGATTCTTTGGCCAGGCATTCTACTGTCCCATATAATTGCGATCTACCTTATACTGATATAAAATCTGGCATCTCTTCCCTAACAAAAGGCACTTGGAATCATATATGGGACGGTGAAACCCTAAACAAACTTCACTCTATCCGGCCGGCCCTTACCCACTGGTCCACTCAACCATACCGTAAGCACGATGTTATACTGACTCGTCTTCGCATTGGCCATACAAGACTTACCCATAAGTACACCTTCTATTGGGTGAACCTGCTCCAGAATGCCCTCATTGTCATACTCATCTTACTATACATCATCTTTTAACATCTTGCTCTGCTTTTAAAACCTTTTACCTAAATTATTTTAATTGTTCTCATCCCAGACTTGACGACCTTTTAGGCGAAACCCCTCACCATCACTTGTTTTTATTCCTTCAACGGGCTAACATTCTTTTCTCGGTGTGAAGTGTCTGCACTTGTCTGAATTGTATCTGGATGGAACCCCCATCCAGATGTCTTTGTTTCACTTTTTATCTGCTTTTAACACTTTTTGAATTTTACTTTTTACCTTTTTAGTCTTTACAATTAGCTTTTACTAGATTTAGTGGTACCTTTTATCTGAATACATCATGATATGATTTTAACTTCTTGTCTGGCGCAGCATGTCCTTTTTGGACCTTGTGCCAATAAACACCAACCAACCAACCAACCGTAAAATTACATATGTAAATTTACATTGTATAATTTCAAATTCTGTTTTCTTTGTGTGTTATTGTTTAAGCGAGCTAAAAGAATAAATAATTTTGCATTTCAGAGCAAATGCAACATTATTTATTATTTAAGCTCAAATTTCCATCACATAATGAAATATTTAAATTTATTTTCTCAGAAAATTGAAAAAGTAAATGCAAAGCAACTAGCTTAAACAATAACACACAAGAAATGGAATTCAAAAATATACATTTTCAATGGGATATCTTAGAAATACAGAACAAAAATCTCACAGGTTTATATCGAGAAATGGAGAATCTGACTGTAGGGGGTCTGAGAACAATTTTTCTATTCTGTTTATTTAAAGGTATTTGATTCTAAATTTTTTTCCCCCGAATACATTAGCATGAAGTATTCATTACATTAAAAAAAATACTACTTATTAAAATTTAAAAAATTGATACTTTTTCTTTTTTACACTCGGGAAAGAATGTATTTTTAATTGTTTTCAGGGTTTATAAAAATATTGCTTAAAACTACTTTGGAAAAAATCCAAATTTTCCACAGTAAGTATATGAAAATATTTTTTTTAAAAGATTATGAAATGCAAAATCCCGAAGACAATTTGTTTACAATATCATAAAGAAACTGTATGCTAAATTTCAGGCTTAAACATTTACTATAACCATTTAAAGCTGAAAAAATACTGAAAATATCATTCTGAGAAAAATGGACTGGAAGTGTGATGTACTCAATTGTAAACACATGTTAAACTGAATTGCAAGCATCTTGAGATGTAATAATTGCAGAAACAAGCTGTTTTTGTTTGTCTGTTTTAGAAACTACACAGCATTTTTTCTGTTGATAAAAAAATTCGAAGAATTTACTGCCCTGGACCTCATAAGGTTATATATTAATATTTCAGATTTCCCTCTTCACTTCTATGGTCAGAAAGTTTGTCCAGTAGACATATTGTAATTGTGAAACTTTTTATTGAATTTGAAGTATATTTGAAAAACTTTTCACATTTAGCTCACATGTCAATAACATCAAGTATTTTATTTGGAAACAGTCAGTTTTTTAAAGGATAATTTTCATGAATATTAATTAATCATCTTTTTAAATTTTGCCATGCATAAACATGGGAGAAAACGGGGGGTGGAGAAGAAATCTCAAACACAGATTAAAACATCCAAATATATTTTACGCCTGTCTTAAATTTGTGTTGTGCAGTCACAAAATTGAGAATAACATATTGTAGTATTTTGCTACCACTGCCGTGAAAAATAGTTTAGCAAGGTTAAAATTTAGATTTCAAATTAAGCAAGTTACCAAATCAGAATTAAGATTTGACCATGCGTTGTGACCGCAGTAGTTAGTTAAATAACCCAAAGTTCTCAGCCTTGCCTGAAGTGTGTGTTAGAAATGTGGTAAAATAAACACAGAGACATTGCATTAGAACACCAAAATACAAATTTTATTCAACAATAATAGGGGTAAACAACTAGTGGCCTCACGACATCAGTATTTCAAGAAATAAAAGTAAGTAAAACACTGCGCAGGGGTATTACAGCGCGTGGTAGTAATGCACAATAACAATGATATTAGAGTGCTTTAGTTTCCCATTAATAGCCCTTGGAAATTGAAAAGTAAAGAAAAAAATAAAAGGTAATGCTTAATTAAAATTGTCATGACAAAAGTAGCACAATTTGGATCCAAAACTTATGTTAAAAGGCTTTGCTGCAGCATAAAAAAAAAAAAAAAAAAAAACTTATCCAGTCAAAAAAAAAAAGAAAAAGAAAAATTTGGGCGAACAAGTCCCCACCTTCTCCAAGCCACACAAGACATCTAATGAAATCCCGCACAAAATCCTTAACTGATACTTGAAACCCCACTTTTACAATCCAACAGATGAGCTTAAATAGTTAACAAAATAAAAAAAGGAACCTAGCAATTATGACACCAAAAGGTGCAGCAAATTCTTTGAAATGCTGACCAACTCAAACAAGTAATTACAGTGATTAGCATTGGTAAAGCAAGTAAATAAACAAGATTTATGACCTTCCAAAATTAGCTAGGTAAAGAAAGACACAGCATTAACAATTATCATTTAACAAAAAAAATTAAACATGGCATTACTGGTAAGTTATACATCAGGATAGTACTTAAAGAAGAAAAATAAAATTTAGCATTTACAGTTGTCTTCAATTCCCCCCTTTTTAAAGATGAAAAGTTAATAAAAATTTAGGGTTCTTCAACTAGGTACGGAGAACATGGTGGTTAGGAGAGAAGTGAATCGACTTCCTGGGTGGGCCGGAATCCTTGCAGATGGAAATAAAGGCAACGGTCTTACCGCGGATTCAGCTGCTGGAGTTCGAAGAAGATTTCCTGAGGACATCGGTCGGCAGGACATTCAGGCAACTCCTGATGTGGCTAAGATGACTCGATCGTGGGCCGGGCTGTGGACTCTGTCATGGTATTACAGAGAGGCCGGGCAGGGGTCAAGCGCTGCTTCAAAAAATGGTGTCGGAGGAGGCGCAACCTGCTGCAAAAACAGCGTGGAAACTCATCATGGGGGTTCACTCGCTCGCTGCCCCAAGAAAAAAAAAAATGGGTTATTCACCCGGCATTGTAAAAATAAAATTCGCTGTTGGTGATCAAACGTTGTGTCAGGCCCTCTGGCCTACGATCTAAGACATCACATCATGAACTTGTACTACGGGATGACAAAAATGCCGAGCTAGGCCTCTAATGTGCGAGGAGATACAGGAAAAGTCACGTCCTAGCAGCACCACGACAGCTCTCAGAATGACGCTTTCTGCCCCTTGCGTGAGGAGCTTTGCAGAGACGCCGACCCCGGGGACCAATCAGAGCGCGCCATCTCAGCCGGGAAACTTCGAGAACATTCGATTGTCGGGGGAAGGAAGAGAGGAAAGAGAAAATGGCGGCCAGCGACTTCTACATGCGGGAAAGAAACGAACTTGGCCGAGAAGAAATGCAGGCAAGAACGGCCATCTTGAAATGGGAAAAAAAAACTTAATTGATCAAAAAGGCATTAAAAACGTTATTAAATTTCCTAAAATTTTAGCGGGAGATGGCTAATCGTCCGAGACAACCCTGGGTAAAATTTGGAGTAAAAATTTAAATTAGAAGTGAGTAAAAATAATTAAAAACCGGACATGAACAAGAGATAGTGCAAGAAATGAGTTAGGCTATTGAAGAGAGAAGGAAATGTAATAGTCAGCAGAAAATCGGCAGCATTAACATGATTAAATTTACACTTCCGGCAACAGGGCAAACAAAGGCAGAATTAATTTAAGGAAAAGGTAATTATTTAGAAAGTCCCAACAAAAAAAAGGGGGTAATTAGTAGTAATTTAAAAAAGACAAGCTATTGAGCTATACAAGAAGAGTCACCCAGACCATTATATCTCCTGACAAAGGGTATTTAAATTAAACTTCCAAGTTAATTACAAGCATTAGAAAATAAATAATTAATGGTTAAAACAATTAAAATAAAAATTACTGCTTTTGATTTGTAAAAACATTATCCCCCAAAAAACAATACAACAATATTAATTCACTAACTGAACATATTTAAATGGGAGAGCGATAATTTTTTTAAAGGAGTCAAACATTAGTTTGTATTATTTTCTTATTTGTTTAATAAATTTAAATGCATTTGAGAATTGAATTCTTACAATGAAGTGATGTACTTGAAGGCAACCAATAAAAAAATTAAAAGTCTACTTAAGAAATTATTAAGTAGCTGCACACAAAATGCATTTTACTCTAAAATATGTTCATGCAGCGATGCTTTTGTAGGAAGATATTTTTTTTTTAGACAAGACAATGATTACACAGCATTAGCAAATATTCAATATAATAAAATTTGGCAATTTTTAAAGTTCCATGTCTTTTTAAGAACATTTTATACAGAAGAAAAAGATGTGTAATAAAAACAAACTTAATAAAAATACAATACACTGGATGAAATTTCTCAATTTTATTTTATTCATTAAAAATTTGTTCAAATTCCCGAATACTGTTTGTCAAGGTCAACAATGAGGGACTCAAACTCCACTGCCTACTTCCCCCCCCTTTTTTTTTTTGCCAGTTTGTTTTCTTTTGTTGGATTGATGTCCATAATCACCCTAGTAAAAATAAATAAAAATTACTTTCGCAGAAAAACATCAGCTGTAAATAGACAACACATATTAGAATAGTAAATTACAAAGTGAAATAGTTATAAACATTAAATAAATAACACAAATATTACTTATGCTAAATTGAAATAATTGGCATAAATTTTGATCATGGTACAGTTTTATTTTATAAAGATCCCTTTTAAATAACAATTACTAATTTTAATTGGTACATACATTATTGAAGTAATACATTTCGAAACTAGCAGACCCCCACAGCATTGCTCACGTTCAACTTACAAAGTTTCAATGTGTAAAAAATAACCATGAAAAAGGCCTGAAAAACATTCCCCTCCACTTATTAAAAATAAAATTAATGAATATGATACGCAAGTATTAAGAAATAGATTTGTACAACTAAAAAAACCCCAGTAAATTGTTGAATTTCAAAACAGCAAAAACTTCCAGCCCCCTTTTTCTATGCACTTAAATCTGCAGCTAAATATAAATCAGTGAATTAAAACAAAACTTGTTTCCCCCCCCCCCACACACCCCACATGCTTATACCTAAATTTTTTTTTCATTTTATAGACTTTTTATCAAAAGTACAGATAAATTGCATTTATTTCCTTTTGCATGAAATAAATAACAAAAAATCTGGAGTGACTCCACTCGACATTCCGAACACTTAAGATTTAGATTATTACCAAGCATTTAAGAAACTTTTAATCAATGAATAATTCAAACATATATTCCAAATTAAAGCTCAATCGAATGCACCATTTAAAAAACACTTATGCACTTTCAAGAATTTCTCCCCATACGCCATAATGTAAAAGAAATCTTTGTCATAGCCCTGCAAGTCCTATACATACCAAAATCAATGCTGGTTTATAACATATTTCCAATTTGAGCTCAATCGAATATACCGTTTAAACGCTAGCACTTGACGGTGGTTTATAACATATGTACCCAATTTGAGCTCAATCAAATGCCCCATTTAGGAGCTTATCGTGTTCACTCACATACATCTCGTAAAAATAGTATAAATGAATTCAGAAGACCCCAAAACGTGTAAATACACCAAAATCTCTAAGTCGAATTTTTTCATCATTACAATACTTTCCTTACATGGTACATGTACGGAAAGTAAAAATTAAATTGAAATTGAAAAAAGTTATTCAAGTGTTCTCAAATTTGGGAGGGAGCTTTAAATCAATCAATGAGACCAAATTCTAAAATTTCAATAAATTTCATCACCAGGGCCAGAAAAATATCCTAAACTTACGTGCCTAATTGGGCATGTAATCATACATCCCCGAACCCAAAATTTACTTGCCCCAATAAACTACATTTTATTGCTCTGTAAAATTTACATTATTCATATTATTTGCATTGAAGGAAAAATCAGAAAATCCTTAAACACATGTGAAACTGGGGGTTTATCTTTTCCCATTACTGTTGGGGTTCTGTATTCTATAGTTAAAGTATTGCGATTATACTAGGACATTGATAAAATCACAGAATTAGAAATTTATTTTTTCCCGTACCAAAATTTGAAGGCATTTAAAAATACTTACATTTTCTTAAAAAGAACAGTTGCTTTTGCCCCCCCCCCCCCCCGATTCAGCTGGTAGCTGCTTTTTTCATTATACAAAAAGGCAGTCATTTGTCTTAATTTATAGTCTGAGATCCAGTGACAAAAATGTGCAAGAGTTTTGTAAAAGCTCAAATTTTAATATTAGCTTGTATTTGTAGTGTAAATATGCAGGAAAGACAAAAATTGAAAAATCTTAGGAGCCACATACACCAAGGATGGATTAAAGCCCCCCCCCCCAAGAAAAAAGAAATTAATGTAAAAGATCCTATTTTACTTCCATAAAATGGATGTATATGACAATCTTCTAACTAACCGCCCCCACCGACTAACTTGCATTAGTCCGCCACTGACATACACATTGTATTATACTGATTAAAAAAAAAAAGCTAGTCGCCAAGGGATACTTTTTTAATTTTTACTCGCCTAGGCAACCAAGCAACTGGGCTTTGTCGGACCCTGTAAATACATGTACTACAGTCTACTAGATTCCAAGATACCTGGGAGATATACATCTTCAAAGTTCTAATGCCTTTGTGTTCTATGGGGTAATCGATAATAACAGGAGCCGATCAGACACAATTCCCATTAAAATAATAAAAAACTTTGTAAAATAACACCATAAAGATTACTCGAGAGGCCTCTCAAGTAATCTTTATGGTGTTATTTTACAAAGTTTTTTATTATTTTATGTTTTAACAATAGTTATTTTAAGTGATTTAATTACAGTTCCCATTATTGAAGATTTAGCATATTTTTACAGGGTCTAGTTTGTTCAATATGAAAAAATATTTTTATATTGTAACTCATATCTTGAATAGTATGTCAATTTTTAAAGATAAATACATACATATATACCTACAAACAGGTGCGTAGCCAGGATTTTTTTTTTTTTGGGGGGGGGGGATATGAATTTATGTGTTAAAATAGACGGAATTTCTGCACAGCATTAATCTTGTGTTTACTAATCCAAAAATTTCAAGGGGGGGGGGGGAATATATCCGATATCCACCCCTGGCTACGCCCCTGCCTAAATACATAAATCAAGACAATTAAAAGTACATACCTTTGTATAAAATCCAGAGTAACTAGAGCACCTTCATTGTACTTAATGTTGAAAACAAAATATGCCCCAAACATTGCTCCAACTGCTGATATAACATGCGACCAAAAACAACACCATCAATTAGGAGAAAAAATTCTTTAGACATAAATGCAGATTCACCTAAAAAAAACATTAAAATATCTTAAATACAAAGTTGCTACTGATGCACTTCATCAGGTATGGGCAACCTTGGAAAAGTTGTGGGCCAAACTTTAGGATGTTAGCGAAGTCATAGGCCAAACTTGTGGATTTTAGCGAAGTGGCGGGTCGTATAATTTGGATTTATATGGGATATTGAATGGTTTATAAAGTTTTCAAATGTTCCGCGGGCCGGATCAAAAGCCGTGGCGGGCCACATCCGCCCGGCGGTTGCCCATATGTGCACTATATGATGCATAAACATGTAGAATAATAAAAAAGGACTCTTCATTATTAAAATTAATGGTAGGACGATTTTTTAGATAAACATTTTTGTAAATAACAACCTGTTATATACTAATACTGTTATGACTATGACTGTTAATTATTAATTAGAGATACAGTGATGGTTGGTGGTTGGATGGTTGGTTGTTGTTTAATGGCACAAGGTCCAGAAAGGACATACTGCGCCAGACAATGTGTATTTAGTATAAAATAACGCTTTTGCGTAAAAGTTGTTGTATAAAACAAGTAAAGCTAAAATCCGTAAGGTCTAAAACTGGTAAAATCAAACTGTAGAAAGGTAAAAAGTAGATAAAAATAAGCCAAGGACGTCTGGATGGGGGCTCCCATCCAGATACCAGTCAGAGAAAGGTGTATACTTCACACTGAGTAAAGCAGATTGATACGTAGAAGAAATGAAAATAAATTAGAGTGATGGGTTTCACCCAATATATCATCAAGTTTGGGATGAGAACAGTTAAAAAATATTTGATAAAAATTATTAAAAGCTGTACAAGAGGTTAAAATGTGACGAATGGTTAGGTGAGATTGACAATGTGAACATTCTGGGGCAAGTTCACCCAGGAGTAGGTGTTTATGGGTGATTCTCGTGTGACCAATGCGGAGACGAGTCAAAATGACATCATGATTTCAATATGAAAGGGATGACCAATGAGTGAGGAAAGGTCAGATAGAATGCAGTTTGTTTTCAGTTTCACTATCCCATTTATTGGTCCAACTACTTTTTACTATGCTAGAGGTGCCGGACTTTATGTCATTGTATGCGAGATAGCCAGTGTATGGGATTGTAGCTTGCCTGGCTAAGCTATCCGCCTTCTCGTTGCCCAGTATCCCAATATGACTGGGTACCCAACAGTAGAGAATATTGTATCCACGATTTGTCAGTTGTTCATGCAGACGTAGCACTTTGGTGATATAGCTATGAGTGAGGGAGCCCGATTTTAGATTGTCTAGTACACTGAGGGAGTCAGAGTAGATGATAAATCTGTTTGTCTTCATTCTAGAGATGTATAAAAGGCTTTCATGGATGGCCAGTAATTCAGCGGTAAATATGGAGCAGAACAGAGGAAGAGTATAGCTGCAGGTGTGGTTATTTTCGACGAAGGCAAAGCCAACATAATTATCAGATTTCGAACCATCAGTGTATATTTCTGTATATTTTTTATATCTGTTTTTGTGGTCTGAGAACAACTCTTGATATATTTTTGGGTCGGTATCCTGTTTAGTAAAGCCATTAAATGGTTGGAGGTACGAGGTCTGCAGTGTAGTCCATGGTGGCGTTTCATGAGGAGAATTAGGGGAGACTTTAACATTCTCCAGTTGGGTACCAACTAGACTCCTACGGATCCTTAAACCAAAGGGAGGAGTGCATGAGGGGCGATTTCCATATTGGCGGTCCAAATGAGTGTCCAAAAATGCGTCCCCCAAAGGGTGGGAGGGATGAGACAGGATGCGAAAATAATTGTTTAATGATAATTTGTGACGGATGTGGATGAGAGATGGCTCATGACAAGTGATATAGAGACTTTGTATGGGTGATGTTCTAAAAGCTCCAGAACAGAGGCGTAGTGCAGTATGATGCACTGTGTCAAGTTTTTTTAGGGCTGACCTACATTTATATCCATACACTCCACAGGCGTAATCTATTTTGGATCGAATTGCTGCACGGTAGATCCGCAACAGGGCGTCACGCTCCGCTCCCCAAGAAGTGTTAGTTAATACCTTCAGGATATTTAGGTCCTTTTCACATTTGTTGCGGATATAGGAGATATGATTTGCGAATGTCAGTTTTTTATCTAAGTATATCCCTAAAAATTTTGTGGAGTCACGTATTTCTAGTTTTGAGCTACCCACATAGAGATCAGGATCAGGATGGATCCCTCGTAAACGACAGAAGTGCGTACTGACAGTCTTTTCCGCAGAAATGTTAAATCCATTTGTGGTACACCATTTTAGGATGCGATTGATTGTGTTCTGGAGCTGACGCTCAATGTAACGCATGTCCTTTCCCTGACAAGAAATTTGAAGGTCATCGACATATAGGCTTCCGTGAACAGACGGAGGTAGTTGATTGAGAATGTTTTTGATTTTTATTGAAAAGAGGGTAACACTTAAGACAGAGCCCTGAGGGACGCCCTCTTCTTGGACAAAGCTATTGGATTGAATGTTGTTTATTTGTATTCTGAATTTTCGAAGCAAGAGAAAGTTCTGGATAAATATTGGAAGGTTGCCACGGAAGCCTAGATTATGGAGGTCCTGGAGAATACCATATCTCCAGGTCTTGTCGTATGCCTTTTCTATGTCAAAAAAAATTGATATTAAGTGGTTCCGTCATAGGAAAGCGTTACGAATTTGGGTTTCCAAATATATTATGTTGTCAGATGTTGATCTGCCCTTGCGGAAGCCACTTTGGTAGGGGTGTATATGGCCCTCTGTTTCTAAAACGTAAACTAAGCGTGCATTGATCATTTTCTCCAGCAGTTTGCAAAGGCAACTAGTAAGGGCTATGGGTCTGTAGTTATTAGGATTGGAAGTGTCTTTTCCGGGTTTTGGAAAGGGTATGACTATGGCGTTTCTCCAGGAGGAAGGAAAGGTATGTTCGTTCCAGATTCTATTAAAAAGCTTAAGTAGATTTGCAAGGGACTCATGAGAAAGGTGTTTTAGCATTTCATATGTGATACAATCGGGACCAGGAGAAGTATTCGGTAACTGTCTGAGTTGATTGGTGAGTTCATGGATTGTAAAGATACTATTGTAGGAGAGCTGCGAGGAGGTTTTAAAATTTAGTTTTTGCCATTCAGATTGCAGTTTATAGGTATAAAAGGTATTTGAGTAAGAGGTACTGCAAGAGGATAGAGCCAAAGTTTCGCCGATAGTATTTGCAATGTCTGTGGTATCAGAGATAATTTTGTTATTGATGGAAAGGCAGGGTATGGTATGGTTGTTGTATATTCCCATAGCTCTTTTTGTTTTGGTCCATAGCTCCTTACTAGAAATTGATGTTGTAATGCTGGAGACATATTGCATCCATGATTCCTTTTGGGATTGCCGCCTCACCTTGCGGGCGGCTGCTTTTGCTTTTTTAAAAGCAATAAGATTTTCTGTTGTGGGATATCGGCGGAAGGTACCCCAGGCTTTCTGCTGCTGCTTTTTTGCTAGGGTGCATGCCTCGTTCCACCACGGTTTTTTATTTCTGCGACAGCTTGTGCCCGATTTTGGAATACTATGGTCTGCTGCCTTAATGATGGTGGTAGTTATTGTTTCAACGACCTCATCAATAGTGCCTTCTATGATATTTGGGGATATTGTTGACAGTGAAGGGAAAGTCTGCCAATCTGCTTTGTCATGCATGTATCTGGGTATTTTTGAAGTTTGGTTTGGATTCTGATACAAAGGTGAGAGAATGATCGGAAAGTGGTCGCTGTTATGTAAATCACTTGATACAGAGAAGTTATACAGCGGGAGGATTGGAGGAGTGATGGAGAACAGATGGCAAGGTCTATTGCATGGAAAGTTTTAGTTGGATAGTGGAAGTAAGTATTGTCACCATTATTCATGCAGCAAAGGGAGAAGTCAGTGAGAAGTTCGATTTGAAGGCCTCTATTGTTGGTGTCCTTGCTTCCCCACAAAGGACTATGAGCGTTCATGTCACCAAGGAGGATGAAAGGAGGAGGAAGTTGCTGGATGAGACTATTGAGGGATGTTTGGCTTATGGCTTCACTAGGAGGGAGGTATATACTGCAGACAGTTGTGAGTTGTTTTAATTGGATACGAGTGGCAACTGCTTGGAGATTTGTGTTAAGATTGACCATAGTGTGAGGATAACTATTGTTAATTAATAGGGCAACTCCACCTGTGGCCCTATCATTGAGCTCATAGTCCTTGCGAAAGATGGTGTAATTATGGATTTTAGTATGTCTATTGGTTTTGAGAAATGTTTCTTGAAGGGCAAAGCAAGCGGGGTTATGATCATAAATCAGCGATTTGAGGTCATCGTTTTTATTAAGGAAACTGTGGCAGTTCCAAGACAGCAGCAGAGCCATTATCATGTTGTTTTTGGGATGATGCTCATCTTGCTCCGAACCCCCGTAGGCTTGAGAGGGGTGCTAGGGATGTCGTCATCATCCATGGGAAGATCTGACATTTCAGAGTCAGAGGGGTCCAAATGTAGGATAGTATCGTCTATAGGGCGTTGTGGAGGAACGTGTTTGATTTTGGGTTTATTGTACTTTGATCCGTAGACCGAAGACTTTTTTATTTGTGGACGGGTTGAGGTAACATTTTGAGAGTTTTTCTTTGATGCATGTTTTTGTGGAGCCGTGGAGGATTTATTTTGATTAGAGATGGATTGTTTAGGTATTTGGGCTGTTGCAGAAGGAAAGGAGACAGGTACGGATTTTGGAAATTCAGTTTGAGTTGCTATTGTTTTAGTTGATTTTGTTGCAGCTGCATAAGATAAACCAGGTGTTGGTGTCCGGCTTTCTATTATCTTACGGGCTTCCGGATATGAGAGTCTTTGAGAGGCACGTAGGGACTGAATTTCTTTTTCAAACGCCCATTTCGGGCAAGATCTGGTGTATGAAGGATGTTCTTCTTTACAGTTTACACATTTTGGAGCTGCAGAGCAGGACTCACTGTCGTGGTCAGAAGCACCATAACGCGCACAGGCAGGTGACCCACGACAGGAGGTTTTAGTATGGCCGAACTTTTGACACTGGAAGCAACGGATTGGATTTGGTACATATGGTCTCACGGGGCATAATAAATAGCCGGCTTTAATATGAGATGGAATAGTGGGTGACTGAAAAGTTAAGATAATATGTTTAGTTTTGATTATTTGATTATTGCGTCGAATAGTGATTCGACGGACGGCACTTACTTTGTCATCTGTTAGGTTTTCTAGTATTTCAGCTTCAGAGCAGTGTAAAAGTTCGGGTTCCGATACGACTCC
Source organism: Cheiracanthium punctorium (assembly GCA_038373885.1). Lineage (NCBI taxonomy): Eukaryota > Metazoa > Arthropoda > Arachnida > Araneae > Cheiracanthiidae > Cheiracanthium > Cheiracanthium punctorium. The sequence continues at coordinate 127,983 of JAWZYV010012814.1, read as the reverse complement.
TCGTGAGATGTTTAGGGATGTATGAGGGGTCACTGTAACAGTTTTTAGGCCGAAGTTTTTAATTTTCATTATTTTGGAAGCTTGTCTATTGTTTGATACTTCTACTAATAGGTCTCCAGATCTTAATTTTTTTACTTTTTTTACTTCTCCTACATTGTCGGTGATACATTTATGGATTAAAAAAGGGGTTGTTTCATTAAAATTACCTTCGGCATAGTGTACGATGAAGAATCGAACGTTCATGTGTACTAATTGTGAATCAATGTTTTCACTACAAGTTGAGAGCGGAGTATTGACGATAGACGAAGAATTTTTCATATCCATGTTGGGGAAAATTGAGATTCGGACCCGACCGCACCACCCACCACGGAGCCCAACGAGGGGATGTGCATTTGCACACCAGTGCTAGTCGGGTCTATACGCGCACAGTTCATCCCTTAGGCAGCATCCACCCTTAACGACGTGCCCAGTAGATGTCCAATTGCTTGATCCCTAGCAGTTGATCGAAATCAGTACCACCAGCCGATTGATACACAGGGGAACGCTGTGTACCTCCCGTTTATCCGAAGCCGAGGCCAAAGCAATGTGTTGGAGAAAAGACCCCTCAATTACCAGGATCCCCATTTCCGGGGACACGGGTCTCCACACACGGCAAACACGTGGGTAGTTTTCCGCCAATAGAAGCTGACGGCACAGAGTGGCTGCAGCTTCTAAAGGGGGGCCCTCACCTCCAAAGAGGAAACTACGCCGAGGGGGAAAGTGAAGGATAAAGCTAAGGAGAGGGGAGGGTAGAGGAAAGTGGAGCGAAGGATCGCTGGGGCCCCGGGATTGCGACACCCGTGAAAACCTAAAGAAGGTCTTCCCCCTGAGGGGAGAGATACAGTGAATATCTGGCAGTACATCCAGCCTAAAATCATGTATTGAGAAAAAAAATAAATATAATTGCATAAATTCTAAAAACTGCAATACTAAATTTAAAAGACCAACACTTTGTGAAAATATTTTACTTAAAATACTTTTTAGAATATCTTTTTATCATGTACCTATAGAAAACAAAGAAATGTAAGCATTTCTATCTTTTTTAAGATCGTTAAAAACGCATGCAAAAATGCCAACTGTTTTGCGATCTTTGTTAGAATTCAATTACCTTTCCCACTCCTCCCAATTAAAATGACCCTGCTTATAAGAAAAGTCTTCTTGCTACAGTACCGGTAATAGCTGAAAACAGCACACCCTAATTTGGATAAGTAGGGAAATTTGTTACTTTGATTTTCCAACAACTGAATGATTGATAACAAAATTTTAAGTTATATTTGATCAGCAATATTATAATAAAGAAGTGTTTATTCCTACTGCTGGTATGTTTCTTTTATATACTTTCTATCTAAAATGTGCAATATTATAACTTTCTTTACATTACATAACAATTTCACAGTTATAATTGTCATTTCCTTAATAAATTTATTGCTAATAAAAAATACAAGTAAGGCTTTTGTTTTCTTTAAATATTAGTAAAACTGGGTTTCTTCCACATTGATAGATGACACCTATTTCTGCCTGCTAGTTTTTTTGATAAATGAAGAAACTTGTCAACCGTATATTAATGATACAAAAGAAAAGAACTTTAAATTTAGAAAGACGATATGCTATTTACCTTGAAAATTAAAGACGGAGTTGGAGGCAAGTCACAATCACCTAAGCTTTTTTCATCAACATCTTCCTAAAATCATAAGTAAATTGAGAAATTTTACAAATAAATTTAAAAAAAAATCTCTAAAACAAGAACTTACTTCTGTTTTTAAAAATATGCTTTCTGCTTTTTTTTTCAGGGAAGCTGCTAACATTTCAATGATAGCAATTAATTGAATATGTCCTTTAGGCATGCACTGTGATGCAGCTTTCATTTTTTTTTCAATAACTAAGCATTCCTTTACTGCATTTCTTAATGATGTGAAGTATTTCACTAACTTTTCAGCATCTGAGGACAAAAACGATTTTATGCATGTTACTGCACATTTAGATATTAAATTTTTAAAGTGATCGTTCATGTACTTTGCACTTGTAAAAAATGGCCAACGCTCTTTAATCTGATCCATCCGTAAGACATTATTTATATGTACTTGTTACAAGTAAAAAGTTTTAGACATGAGAGGACTTATTTCATTTTCATTCCATTTTGATAAATGACTAAAAGTTGTTTTCTCATTTCCTCTAGTGTAACTAAACTTTCACCATCAGGTACTGAAGGTTGCCAAGCCACAGACCCATATTCATTTATTTTCTTAGTTTAGGATCATCAGCATCGTTTATTTCTTCACTTATCTCAACTTGTTTCTTTCGTTTTAAGTTGGCCACTCGGTTCTCTAGCTGCATTAACACACTGTATGATCCATTTCCAATTATGCTTCCATCTTTAGACATTTTGTCAATGAATGAATCGAGATATCTCGTGACTATAGAATCAGCATACTCAGCCAAAACTTTTCTACCTGGATTTTCTGGGTTATCCAAAATGTCATCCACAAAATATCTAATAACTTCTTTTCTAACTTTTGGTGTTGGTATTTTTTTATTTTCAAACAAAGTTATGAACTTTTTCGGTATCCTAGACCAGTTGATACATTTACTAGAACTTGGAGATGGTTCTGACAATTTGTTTGTAACTGTAGTATTAGCCTTTTCTCCACTTAGCCTTTTACGATATTAACTTTCAACTCTGAAAACTTTCTAAGATAGGTGCAAAATCTCCAGGATCAGCATGCTGCATTATCAGATATCCTCTACAGCGGAGATCTGATAATGCAGTAGAGTCTGCAAAGCAGTAAAGGTGGTGTTGATTTTGTCATCTGACATCAATGGGAAAGTTGTTCTTAAAATTAGTTTCGAATCCATTTAAAAGCCTGAAAAGCATGGGAATGAAATGCATTAAATAAATATGCCTCACATTATCATCTTTATTTACAATTGTATATTTAAAAGAATAATAAGGTCATTCTGCAGTATTCATGTGTTACGTACAGGACATTTCACAGCAAAATTTCTCTAGCAGCAACATTTTCAGAAAAATTGTCCATTCTACCAGTTCCTTCCAGTATATCTTTTTCCATGTGCACTGGCTGCCAATTTTACATCATTAGCATAACTTGGCAAGGTGCATTTACCCTGAAATTTGCATAATTTTCTGACCATTTCTTCTTGGTGTTGCATTTTCAATGTCATGCAGTGCATTTAGAAAATTTTCTTTATACAGTTTAATGCACAATAAAAAAAATGTGCTTCTGTGGCCAAAATACGAGTTACAGCTGCCTAAAGTTATAGCAATTTTTGATCAGCGTAATAGGGGTTGTGTACAAAATGAATTTGAGAAAAATTTATGTACATGGTTTTGAGCCGAGTAATATTTATTAGCAATTTCCTTAACTATTTTATAAATGTAGATTGCAATGAAGAAGATTACGTTTAACTATGTGTATCCAATAAATTAACACAAAAATATAACATATCAATGTGGCAGGTTTAAAATACCATTTTACAATTTCATGTTCCTGAAAGTTTCAAGGAGGGTTCGAACCCCCAAAATCCTCTACTTGGATACGGCCTTGCTTCAGCTGCAATATGAATATGCACCTGTGTAGAAGACTCAGGGTTGGACGGTATTTACCGTCTGATGGTATTTACCGGTTTTTACCATCTTTGGAAAAACATGTTTTTACCAGGGTTTTTTCAACCTTTGAGAAAACGTATTAGTTTGACTATTTTTTGTCACTTTTTTGAAGATTTATCTCTCTGCCAATGGCTGAGAGGTTCTGCTCTCGAAACTGGATGGTGGGAGGTGCCAGGTTCATATCCCGGTCTTGCGTGTTAATCTAGTTGTTCGGAGTTTCTCCGTGGTATTTTTTTCAGAAACCTTCATAAATACTGGCTAGGATCCCTTAGAAATAGGAAGGTATTCCCCTATAGGACTAGGACCCTCGTGCAGTCAATCGGCCTTAATCCACAAGCAAAATGAAGATTTATCTGCTATTTTTTCATTTTCTCAGGGATAAAAGTTCAGGACATTTAATATCACTATTTTCATTTCCACATAACAATATTCACCTAATTCAGTGTCTGATTTGGTAAGTAAAAGAATGGTATACGAAAATAGTTCATTTTAAGGAATATAATAAACACAGAAAACTTTCATCCGTGTTTCCATCTTACAAGAATTCAAATGTATATATATAATGTACATTTATTATTATCAAACTTATTAAAAATATTGTTATGAGAAGGCACATTACAATATTTATTACAATTATGTAATGCAGACTAGTTTAATAATTTTTACTTGAAGGAAAGTTGTAAATATACTTTTATTACACTTGTCTTAAATAATATTTGTAACCATTTGGTTTTCAATAAAACGAGTATTACATAATGTAGTTTGCACAATCACATAATGTAGTTTGCATCATCAGGATGTCCTGATGATGATATATCTACATCAATTACATGAAAATACAGTTTTATAAATAGCATTAATACACAGTTCCTGACTCAGAGAGTTTATTGTATCATTAGGTTTTTACCCCTTTTACCCAGGTTTTTACTGGTAAAAACCTAGTTTTTACCATGCCCTGGTAAAAACCAGTTTTTACCGGTAAAAAGCCAACCCTGAGAAGACTTTTCCTGTACTTTGTGTAGCATACTCGGTGCGACACATATACGATTTAGTAAGTCTGACAACGAATAGATTTTTATAGAGCCTGACTATAACCTTCTGCTTAAATATTAGTATTCTAAAATTAGTTTTGCTTCTTTCTTTGCATTATGCTAGAAAATGAAATTAAAATTTAGAATTTCAATATTTATATGGTCTTTCAACGGTTTACCATAACGGGACATTTTTAAACGGGCAAAAGTGATTTAAGTCAAAATTTTGCTGCTTTATAAATTTTGGTCGTAGAAGGACCAATCCTTTTTTTTTTATTGTGCATCAAATTGTATAAAGAAAAATTTTCTAAGTAACTGATAGGACCAGGGTACCGTATAAAAATTTAAATACCGTAATTTTGCTTTACTTGTTTTAAGCAACACCTTTATACCTGTAAACTGTATGTGTATAAATAGTAAAAATAGTCTGGTGCAGTATGTCCTTTCTGGACCTTGTGCCATTAAACACCAACCATCCAAACACATTAAAAACTGACTGATTTGAACTACTGTATTATAAAGGATGACTTAACGAAGGCTGAAAATATTTGGAGTCTACAAGTTGTGAAACAGAATTTTTCGTTTAGTTCATCTGATAATATTTGCTCACATGTTGAAGATGATCTTTACAGACAGCAGTATTACCAAAGGATTTACCATGGGTAAAGATAAAGGGTCTTATTTTATTTGCTACAGATTATCCTCTTATTTCACTGACAAGTTAACTAGTCGCATCAAAACACATGTGAACATTTTGTCATATGCTTTAATGAAGCATTGAACAAAGCCATGCAAGTGGTCAAATGGACCTAATTATACATTTTTGGGATTTTGAAAGGATTAAATAAAGTGATATCCAGATACCTCAATAGTGTTTTTTTTTTTTTTTAATGGAGCTACTGCTGAAGATTTGCTGGAGAAGTTTCTTAAAGGTATCGAGTCAATCTCTGCAGATAGATTAATACAAGTGTCGATGGATGGCCCCAATGTGAATTTAAAGTTTTTAAAATAAACTTGAGGAATATTTAAAAATTCACCAAGATGAGTGTAATCAAAAGAATTTGCACAATTTGGGAACGTGTGGACTCCATGTGGTTCATGGATCCTTTAAAAGTAGTGAAACAGCTGCAAATTGGGGTATGTACACTGTTAGATTCCTCCTGTATTATTTACTTAATGATTCTCCAGTTTGGCGAGGGTTATTTACAAGCATAACTGATAAAAGTGTTTTCCCCCTTTAATTTTGCACAGTACGATGACTGGAAAATTAAAAATGCTTTGATAGGGCACTCAAGATATGGGATAGTATTAAAATGTTTTTAGGAGAGGCAAAGCTTCCCAACAATGTTGTAGTTTCAAATATTAAGAATGTTGTTTGTGATCCATTTATAAAATGCAAATTTGCCTTTTGTAAAATGCTATCAGATGACCTACATGTGAGCCATTTCTCTGTTGCTATCAAACGTCAAGTCCTATGTGTTGTTTTTTATTTGAATATCTTCATTATTTGATTCGGGACTGAATGACATGCATTGCATTTGAGGTAGTTCTGAAGAGTGCCACAACAGCATCAAAATTAGTTGCTGTAGACTTATCGGACTCAAAAAATCTTGTCATACCAGTCATAGAAACCTTCAAGATGAACAATATTCCTGTACCCAACAACTGCACTGAATTCATGAAATCTACATTTGATCTGTTAAAACTAGACTCTTAAATATTGGGGCAAAGAAAAGCAAACCACAACCAGAAAAGTAAAAGTGAATGGTCGTTGGGCCACTAAATGTTGTAATATATAAAAATGTAATAATTGAAACTGAAGAGGTAGAATATACCATAAAGGAGTGGATCACATCATTTTGTTCATATCTCAAATCAGCTGAAAGAGCCAAATTAAAACGACGAGCAATAGCCTCAGCCAACATTTTTAATAGAATGTTGCTATTCGCATGTGAACACTTCCATCTTAAACTTGCAAAAAGAACAGTGGGATCAACCATTGCAGTTGGCGGCATGAAAAATTGAACCAGATGACCTCTGCATTTTCTAAACCTGGACCTGGAGGACCCAATGACCGAGAAGAGATACATCTCACTGTTGAAGCCACGAAGTTTAATGAATGTTTATCACCAGAAATGTTTGCATTGTTCGACATTGTCTGTATTCTAGGATCAGCCGCAACTGCAGAAGTCAAATTATTTGGCTAAATTTGCGTGATATGTCATTATCTTCTTTCTAACACATCTATAAAGCAATTCAATGAAAAAACTCAAAAGTGGTTAGCTGAACTAAGAAAAAATAGAATAGCAAGGACAAATTTCGTTTTTGCATCTCCTGGCATGCTTATGGGAATGCTTAACGCAACAGCTTCTAACACTGCTTATGCTGCTTCAATGGTAGTAGACCCATATTGCATTAAATTAAGGAGTAGTGATGAGATCTCATCTCTGTACTTTAGCAACGACAGAAACTCAGCTTATGACATGATGAGACTTTATTTATTGTACCCAAGAGCCCTAGGAGTCTCTTTATCCTTGGAAAAATGTTTTGTAGCCACAAGGAATTTTTTTAAATTCTGTGCTGTGATGGAACTTTTGTTCATGTTTTTTCAGCTGATGCCACACAGATAAGACCAACAGCACAGACTGTATATGACGATTTTCACAATATTTCCAAAACGTATCCAATGCTCTAATAAACAGAAAAGTGAATCATGTGGGTGCAACTGCTATGCCTCAACTTGGATTCCAGAATGTCCAACGACTCATTCGGAAAGGCAAGCAATTTTGTCCATCAGTTCAGAGTTTCTTGACAAGTTAGCAGCTGACAAAATTTCTGAAGTTAGATCTACTTCATCCAACAGCGGTGTTTTTGCAATTCAACATGCTACGCAACCCCAGACAATAGGAAATTAATCATATTCCCCTTTAAATGAAATCCGGGAGCTTAAAAATGAAAGCACTGCCTTAAGCAAACAAGTGGGAAGGTTCTCCCGTGAATGGGTAGGGGCCACTATCCCCGCAACCTTCCTGCGGGCGCTTTCACTCCTGCAGCCGATCAAGCGAATGCGAAAACAAATATTGTTGTTGTGTTTCAGAAAAAATGCACATAAGTGTCACTCACCTTGCTCCTTCCCAAATACCGATCAGGAAAACTAAAAATTGCGGCTGTCGATGAAAATACACCGGCAGTCGCTCACATTCAATCATCTCACCTATACATTTATGATAGGCGGTCCCATTTAAAATTATGCAAAAAATAAAAAGTAAATAGAAATTTTTTTAATCTATCCCCGCTTTAAAATGAATTTTGTAGCTTTTAAAATGAAAATTTTCAGCCGCGTTAAAATATTTCAATTTTTAAATAAGCAACAGATATTAAAATACCACTTATAATAATAATAATAATCATGAATTACTCAGTTTATTTCTTAAGTAAGTTTTAATCGAAATATCGCCTCCTTGTGTTAAAAAAAGAGCAGGGATAAATGCGTTAAAATTGTGGATTATCAATGTTATGATTAGAGCTCACAAACTCCTAAAATATTTTTTTTTAAGTGGGAATAGCTTATTTAGTTTTACTTTGTGGTTATTCTGTAGTTTTCTGAACTTGCAGCTGGCAGGGCAGATTTTATTGTTTACATAGAACAGACAGTACGGATTTTAGAGCCTTACGGATTTTGGATCTTCTACTGTATTTATTTATTACATTTCTTAACTGCATCATTTACAGAAAATTGAACAAAATATTTTTGATGAAAAGTAATTTTAATCAGAAGATGATAATATATATAAATATATATATGTATCAAAATTAGAGATTATGACAGTTGTGAGGGGAATTAAGTTTGATTCACAAGTCCTTTCTTTTTTTTTTTTCAGCTTCTTTGAGCTCTTTAGTAATATTTTGAATTTTCTGTGTGGCCACTTCAATTGCTGTAAAAGCTACTTGCATGTCGGGAATGCTTTTTTTTTGCCTTCATTGCAATTTGTAACATTTCATTACTTTCTGCCATATACTTTTGGACTGCAAGAAATTCATTTGGTAAATCTTTTATATTTTCGTCAAGTTTTTTCATCATTTCATTTTTCTCTTTTTCTTTTTTGCCTCATTGGCTAGCTTTTGCTCCTCTTCTAAAGCCCTTTTCTTCTTTTTGTCATCTTCAGCTGCTTTCTTCTTTGCTTCCCTTTCTAAAACATAAGCAGAATGCGATTTCCTTACGACATTCAGCAATTTCTTTGTTATTGGTATGTCAGATATTGAACCTTTTCGTCTTACTAAATCTTTAATTTGTCTTATTCCAATAATCGTGTCTTCAGAAAGATTATATCGTGCATCTGTAAGGATGTTTCTATTAAAAGAAAATCCCCGTTCCACATCAGAATTCCCATGTGAGAGGTCAAGGTAATTTTTTTTTTAAATTGACAAATTTTTATATTATTTTACCGCTTAATTCAACAAGTTCGAAAACTTTGCTCCAAAATTCATCAACTGGCATTTTGTCATCTTTATTAGACTTTTTTTTTCTATAATATTGTCTACTTCTTCATCCAGTCTGTATAATTGAGACTGTATAACTGTGCAGAATTTGATCGATCATCTCATCATCCAGTTTTAATGGCAACGAATGGCTGTGTCATTTGGAGATGATCTCAAAGCAGGATGAAGTTGTTCTAAATCTTTTAAAAATACTCCTGTTAATGGCGAGGCACTCTTTAAAGGTTTGCAACGCTTAATTAAAAATGAACGAATAGCCATTCTGGCTTCTTTTGCATAGTTTTCTTTAAGCAGTGATATGGCTCTGATGGTACCTATGCCAATGTCTATATCTAATTTCCTTATAGTTTTTGAAATCTTCCATGTCCAGATTTATCAGGTCATTTCCTGACAGTCACCCAACAGAATCTTCTTTCATAAATTTTAACATTACTGTTTTTAAGAGCGAGTTCATCTCACTGTACAAAAGATGAATCAAGGGACTTTCTGTTTGGAATAATGTTAAACATATTTGCAGACAGGGTGACAAAGCTGATATAAATTCTAAATAAACCACTGTCTGGGGACTCCTTAAAGCATAAACAATATGTGTATATCGGGGATTTTTCTGGACACTGCTCCAACTGGTCTTATCTTTTGGAAGAAAGTTCAAAAGATATTCCTTCAAAGAAGAATAAATCATAAGTATGCGAGACACAACTGGTCTTAAGGTGAGCCACCGTGAGCTTACATGCCTCAAAAGAAACTTTTCCTCACATTCTAACAGCTTCTCCAATTTCTTCAAATCTTCTCGACGAGCAGCACTGACTCTGAAAAATGAAAAAAGGTCGGATGCAAATTCATCAATATCTAGCAGAAGATTGTCCAAAGCTTTTAAGAAGCAACTACAGGTCCCAAAGTCCACCAACTTATAAGATTCATATTCTTCAGTAATTTGTTTGTTAATTTTCTTTAAAATAGCGAGATTCACATTTGGACCATCCATGCTTAGCATGAGAATTTTATTAAGTGGAATTTGAGAGCATCTATAATGCCACAAGACACAATATCTGATGTTGCATGGCCAAAAAATAATGAAGTACGGTATGCATTAATGATTCGGTGTGTCTTTAGGCTCCAAAACCTAAGATGCAGATCTAACTGTGTTTTGATCTGAGATGTGGTTGTTTCATCGAAAGCTAATGTGAAATAACTGCCCGCATCTAAAGACTCTTTCAACTCTGCAATTAATTCCTCTTGAAAATATGGACCAAGTCAATGTGATATCGTGTGTGTGTGAGACGTATGAAGCTTTTTTTTTCAAACAGCATTTCTTGCACTATGGGATTTTCAAACATCTCTTTAAAAAGCGGTACAATATCTTTACAGATTCAAAAGAAAAATTTGAATCAGCAACTTTTATGCACCACAGTGCTTCTGCTTTTGTTGCCTGTTCATTAGTATTATTGGATGTAGCAAACTTGCCAACTTTTTTAGAAATGGGCATCAGTAAAATTACTTGCGAACGACATTTTTCAAATTTTCATACTAGATAACACGTGGGCATAAATATATCACTTTATAATACAAATACACATACACATATATATATATATACACACACACACACACACACACTGAAAACATACAATAGAAATATTTAAGTGTTTTAAAAAGTCGTTTTTTTTTTTGACAAAATTGCATCTTACAGGGCTCGCAACAATTTTTTATGAAATCCCTAGGAGGGAAAAGGGACCATTTTTTAAAAACTATGCACACACACACACACCCCTCCAAGCTAACGTAGTAAAACACAAACTGCAATATCTGTGAATATATTTCATGAGACTAATAAATTTAATTTGTATCTTAATAAAAAGAGCAAGAACTTTGCAGACACTAAATATATTTTTTGAATTTCTATATTAATGCATCAAATGTTAACATCTAAGCAGGGTTGTATAGTTTTAAAAAAAAGGGGGGCTTTTTTAAGATAAAAGCCGATCTTATTCAGGTAAAATGAGCAAATTAAAATATCTGGTACTTGAAAAATTGCACCTACGGATATACAAACATCAAGCCATAGATAAATGTGAAACTGTTATCTTGCAACTGTTTAAAAAATGAAACAAACTAAATTTTTGTCTTAAAAAAATCCATTCAACCTAAAACATCCACCCCAGACATCAATTCTTACAGCCCTGCTTCTATATCATTATAAAGTGATTAAAGCAAAAAGCTTCATTTTAATAATTTAAACAATTAAAAAATGCATAATTTATCATTAGAAGGCAGCAAATAGAATTATTTTGGAATATTCTCAATTGATGTCCAATTTTTTGTAATGAAAACAATGTACAGCAATGACTTATGATAAAATGGGTATAGAAACAGGCATTTTATTATTTACATATATATTTTATTATTTACATTTAGCCAACGAGAATTAACGGGTTTAAAAAAAATGCAATTTTTGCAACCCCTTATCTTCTAGAATTTTAATATCTGGTACTGAAGTCTTCCCATCATGATGGCCAGTTTTTAAAGTACAAGGGGTGATCAAATGAAAAGGTACGAAACAACACGGTGGGTACAAATGTAGACTTTATTCAAAATATACACCAAGGTCTGAGCACAACGATCCTACTAATGAACAAGCCGCAGGATTCCTTGTTCCCAGAATTCGAGTGGCTGTGACGAGATCCAGTCCGTCACAGCGTCCTTGAGTACGTTGTCCGAGTTGAAGTGCTTCCCTTTCAGGTGTTTCTTCAGTGGACCAAACACATGGAAATCGCAGGGCGACATGTCCGGACTGTAGGGCAGATGGTCCAACGTCTCCCACTTGAACTTGGCCAGTTCCATATGTAGGACTCTGGAGACATTTTTTTCGCAACAGGACGCACGTTATCAGACACATTTCTCCCCGTAAACTGTCACCATCCGGCGATGAAGAGCTGCCGGTTTCTCACGTTCCGCTGTCAGAAATCGGATAACACCTCGCTGCTCCTCAATCATCGAATTTTGCAACGCGAATGGCATCCAGTCCTCATACGGACTGCCGCATCATTTGGACGCCGCTTTTGATAAGAGCCTCTGCTCTCTCCTGCACATGTGGAAGCATGCGGTTGCCCGTGCATGCTCCGATCCCAGTCAGAGACTCCAATCCCATCCCGTGATGTCTCGCTACATTCTCTCAAGGCGGAATATGCAAATATTTACCTGTTACGTTTTTACATCGTTTCGTACCTTTTCATTTGATCACCCCTTGTAGTAATAAATTGCTATTATTAGTTCCGATGCGTTTGTGCCTAGGGGTATTAAACCCTTTTCTAAGACATTATGTATTACATGAATATTGCAAAATCTCACATTGATTAAGCATTTCTGTCGTACCTCTTTTACATATTCATTTATAAGGTTAAAACCTTTTTATTAACATTAGGTCCGTCGCTTGAAAGCATCAAAAGCTTCTTGATAGCTAACCCAGCATTTTCCAATGATTTTAAAATGTTTTCTTTTATGTTTTCCGCTGTTGCATGCCCATGAAAAAAGTTTCTAAATGGTGGGTAGTAACTTGATCATTACTCCCCCAAAAGCATACAGCTATCTGCAGTTCTTTAAATCCAGCTTTGTTAGTAGTTTCATCGAAGCACAGTGTGTAAAAGATATTACCATCAGCCAAATCTTTAAGCATTCTATCTCTAAAGTATGGCCCCAAAGCTTCACTTATTAAATATCGCACTTTAGTTGGATTTAGTGAAAATTGCTTTGGAACACCTCCTGCAAACATGGATTGAAATACAGCAGTTATGTCTTAAGCTGAACCTGCAGACATGCAACAAATTTTAAGCACCAAATTAGTTCAGCTGCATAAGCTGCATCCTTTTTGCTGAACAACTGCAACTCTGCATTTTTTTCATCTACACTAGAGAGTTGCAGTTGGCAAGGGTTCTGCTTTACTGAGTAGTTTTTTTTTTATGTTTATCAGTTTCATAATGCTGCTTGATTGCATAGAACCCTTTGGCTACAGAAATTTTTGCATCACATAAAACATACAGCAGCAGATTTATATTACACTTTCGACCCCAAGTCGATATTCTTCTGCCATTTTCATCTGTCAATTTCTGAATGGCCAAAATCTAAAATCCATGATTAGAAATGAAAAAAAGGGGGGAAATAGGTACTATTTTCGAGAAAAAGGGACTTTTAGGGGATAAAGGGAACATTTGCAAGGCCTGATTCTTACCTCTTCATTTTAACACTTCCAACTCTTGAATAGCAATGTCCTTTCTTTTATATACAGGTTAATACATATACTTTGTGTACATAAATAAACTATGCATTTTAACTAAATTATTACAGAGCTAAAATACTTAATTTAGTACAATTAAATTTAAGCAAATAGGTAATTGTTCGATAACTTAAAACTATAGCACGATATCAAAAATGAATGATCAAAATTGAGTCAATTGTGAAGATAGAAGGGAAAACCAAAAAAATGTTAAAATTTGTGATTGAAAAAGGTGGGGAGGGGGAGGGAGGAATTGGTAATAGAAAGTTATTTTGCTAGTACAGAGAAGGAAAAAAAGCTAAGTATTTGTGAGGAGAACTATGAGGAAGCAGCAGAGCTGCTGTGGCCTTCTTGGCTTTCCTAAAAAGTTCCTGAGAGAAGTCTTGTTCAAAACAGGGGTTTGAACTTTGTGTCTTCAAGATTAATAACTTCTCTAGGGTTTTATTTGATATTAAATTTCGTGATTCAGGTCTATTTTTTTAAACTAAACTGAAAATTCTTTCACACTCCGCATTTGCTTGTTGAAGTATAAAGATTGAAAAGATCACTTTAGCTATTTTTTCATACTTTAGGAATCCATCAATTCTCATTTTCATTATTTCACTCCATTGCTTATCAATATCTTTATTTTTCTCAATAACACTGGACACATCTTCAAGTTGAAGCCTACAAAATAGAGCAGATTATAGAAAAAGAGCAAAAGATAGGGCCGAACAGGAAAAACAAACTGCAACTGAGAAAATAGATTCACGGAAGAGATGAACACTCAGACCATACCACCACTTCCGACGATGATGAGATATTAGAAGATATTAATATTTCTTGCAACTTGCAGGACCAAGATGAAGAATCTTTATCTACCATCCCTAAACAATTTACAAGTCATCACTACATAGAAAAACCTCCTTCATCGATCTCAAACAAACAGTTGGAGGATGTGAAGCCAGTATATAAGAAATTTTCTTGTTCAGGTGTGGGTAGGCTGCTAGAAGACTTAACAACTTTTGATTTGTCGGACCCACGCAGTCGGCCAGTCACAGAAAAATGACTGATCAGCAAAGATCATTCTTAAGCAGTCAAGCTGTACTATTGGCTGGAAAACAACCAGAAAATGTAGACTTTAGGTCCACTGAACATAATGGCAGACATTTGACACCTTCTGTGTGGTACAAAACATTGGAAAATAATGAAGATTAAACGATCTTGACTTTTGTACTCTAAAACCAAAAATGCATGTCTTTGTACACCCTGCATGATTTACCAGAAACATGTCGGTGCCACAACATCTGTATCGTGTATTACAGGGTTCGTTAATTGGAAAAATGTTTCAGAAAGATTAACTGGTTAAGAATCTCAGATTCACAGAGAGTGCATGATTAAATGGAAAATCTGAGTACAACAAATGAAATCTTGCCAGAGCATCAATCATGATATTTAGCAACTAATTCACACGGAGAAAGAAAAATGGAGAGAGATCCTGCACATAGTCATGGATGCTATATTATATCTTTCAACAAACCGTCTTGCTCCGTGGGTCTGATGAAACCCCTAGCACTCTTTTTGCAGAGTACCTTCGGCCTAGTCAAGGACATTTTTTGAATTTAATATCTCTGCTCGCCAAACATAATCTAACTCTTAAGTATCAGTTAGAGCACCTAAAAAAGGGACAGGTATCATACTTCTAAAAATGAAATTACCGTATATTTCCAATAATAAGCCAATCCATGTATAAGCCGAGGTTAAAAAAAAAAAAAAAAATCCTGTGACGTTTAAATATGTTGCCAAGAGGACGGAATGTCGCCAAGCAGGTAAAATATTTTCTTTCTGTAAAGGAAGGAATAAAGGCTGGCGATGATGAGAAATGCTGACAAGCCCCTCTTTTAACCATAGAGATAATACTTCCCCCCCCCCTTACCTTTCATGCTTGTTCTCTCTTGCATCCTTCAGTCCAGGGCACCTTCGATTTTGCAGTGTTGCAAAAAAAAAAAAAAAATTTAAGATGTTAGAGAAAAAAAAAAACCCCAAAGATTTGCATTGTGTGATATGTTAAGCAACGGCAAGGCACCAAGACGAAAAACGAACCCCAGGTTATGGTCGGAGGGGCCTCAGCTGAAAAGGAACTTGGTGTGGGAGAAACATGCATACACGATAATGACACATTTTTGCAAGAATAAATCACATTTATTTAAAATCTGGAAATATGGGTTCAAAACTTAAAGAGCACTGTAAACATTGGCACAACAGTTGAGTAGAAATTAACGTCTAATGCTGTGAACTCGTGAACAAAATTTGCTAAGAAAATTGGCTGCAATTTTACACCTAAGGCACCAACAACTTAAATAAACAATTAAATGATTTAGAACTTAAACGATCAATATGGGTGAAATACATATTTTCATTACATTGAAATTGGCAAAGTTTTACTGCTCAAACTTGTAATCAAACTCATCTCACTTTTTACTGCTTTCAAAAATTGGTAGAGAGCAGGCAATACATACTATGACATTTCCGTAAAAATCTCAAACAATAGTACAATAGGAGTTGAGTCATGACCGGACGGGTGGTGGAGGGGCAGGAAAATCAGTGCATTTTATCCTTTTGGACTTCAAACGGTTGGTGGATGGAAAAGGATGTATAAAAAAAATTTCACCTGAGATGATCCGGCGTCATCGGACGATTCCACACGTCGGAGGAGATAACCACGTCACCTCTCCGGAGACATCGTGCCTTGGCCGTCCTAGATTGTTGTGTTCCCGCCATCTCTTGTCCTGCTCCAGTGTTTTTGGAAGGGTGATGTTAAATTACTGCATCATGGCCTCGATTTCGTTAGATGACTGCGTCAAAAGTTGATTTATGCTACATCGCTGAAGAGGGGTGAGAACCCCCCCAAAAAAAGATTACTTCATGTGCTAAGCGCACGCACTAAGCATCGCCACTGCCGCCAAAGTTCCAACTGATCGGGTCGCACCCCGCGTGAAGCTAACTCACTCGAGGGCGTTGCTCTCTCTGCCAATCAGCGATCGTCAGCATGTTGGCGTCCTTCGAGAACCTTCCACATGTTCCCAATAGCTATTTGTGAACAATAAATATCCCAACTCTTATGTTTATTTAACTTTCAGACTTACCTGAATTGTGAAATTTTCCAACTTTAAAGGCTGCAATAAAGGGTTCAAATAAAGTTTTAACAAAATAAAGTCAGTTTAATAAATTCCCAAGCCGCAAATAATTTTACTTAAAAGCTAAATGAATTTAAAGGAATAACTTTTATTAAATTTAAACCTTACTCAAAATCTTTGCTTGCGTCAACGTTCGTTTAAGACGCACAGCACAAATCTCCGGTTTGCAATCAGCCGCCATCTTGTGTGAGTGTAATGGTTGGTTGCTGCAGTAAGCATCGCCCGTAGGAAACTGCTACAAGCTGTTCGCCCAATCACCGGTGCGCTTTAGAAGCCCAGTAAACGGCGTTCAAACGAGCAGCCGGGGAACAACTCAGAAATGAGATGCGCCATCGACGGTGATAAATAAAAGGAGGAGCTTTCGCTGTAATCATAGCAGATAAACCGCAGAATGACAGCAGACAGAAGTAAGTAAGCAGAAGTTGTGGCGATGTAGCAGTACGAGCGAGCGGAAATGCTCTTTAGTTTAAGATAAGTTATTTTTCAGCCATCCAAACCTGCTTTTAATTAATCTTTAAATGATAGTACGCTTTTAATCAATACTAAATGTTTCTAATTTTTAACCTGTTTTTAAAGTAAAGTAGAAGTTAGAAATTCTTTTAAAGTACAAACCTTGGCTGTCACATAGAACTTAGTATCTTTACCTGTTTTTAAAGTAAAGTAGAAGTTAGAAATTCTTTTAAAGTACAAACCTTGGCTGTCACATAGAACTTAGTATCTTTATCATAATTTTACATCGCTTGAAGATTGGAAGTTTTCCCGGTTGACATGTTTTCAAGGTAAAGCAGCAAATTAGAATTGATATTTAAATAGCTTTTGAAGCAATCGTTGAAGTAGAAGCTGAAATTGTCCAATCCTTTTTGCCAGTACTTATGAAATTTACAGACTGTGATATATTCCTGTGCCAAGCTGTGATAAAGAATAGATGTGATATTTAAATAATTTTAAAGTAATTGTTAAATCCTTTTTGCAAGTACTTATGAAATTTACTGACTGTGATATACTTCTGTGCCAAGCTGTGATAAATAAAAGTCAATGTCTCTCCTTAACTCAGTTGTTATCCTTGTTTCCATAACACTCTTCATTCGTGGTCATCTACTCCTCAACACAAATTTTGTTTCCCGGGTGTTGACACTTCTAAATTTAACTTGGATTGTCGGCACTTACGGGAACACCACAGTCAATTGCGCGGGAAATGGCCTGAGTGCGAAAGGAGGCGCTCGGCTAAAGAAAATGGCGGTCGGTTTCAAGATGGCGAGAATTTGAAACGTGCGTTATTCGAAACAGAAAAAGGGCGATTGACTGAAACAGTACCTAGGCCAGTAAAAGGTCAAATCGCACTGGAAAATGCTCAAAATTAAGAAAAATTGATCTTATTAAGTGCCAAAACATTGCCAACATATTTGAAAATAAAATAAAATAAAACTTAAATTATGTGAACACTCAAGGGCTTAGCTTAAAAGAATGGGAGGGAAAAGAGGAAAAAAAATAGGGCAGAGCAAACTTGTAATATAAGGAAAACTGACTATTTAGGTAAAACATGATAAATAAAATGAATTAAGCAGATATCATAACAAAATTATTTAAAGATGAATTTTAAGAAATACAATTAATAATATGACTCAAAAGTGAAATTATTAGCATTAATGCACTATTATTAAGGTGAACTGTTCATTTAGAGATTGCAAGGTTAAAGCACAAATACTTATTGAAAAACTTACTATTTTGAAAAAAAGTTGCAAATACACTTAAATATTACAGTATCAATAATAACATATTTGAACACCTCGATTTCTATCCTCTCCTTAGAACTGCTAGCCTTTAGATCCTGCCTGATTGATTACCCCTTTTGTATTTGCACGTTGGAGCTTTTCGTCCTTGTCTACAATTGCAATAGAATATCTATGGTGCACCCCCCCCCCCCTGAATGTAGGAAAAAACGCCGCCGGAAAAAACGCCACCTGGAAAAAACGCCACCAGATAAAACGCCACCTGGAAAAAATGCCACCTGAAAAGATATTTGTGTAATAATTTAATTAAACACTTAAAATAAATTTCTTTTGTTTTGCAGAAAATGGGGGTGGTGTGGGGTGGAATGGGGTATTCAGTTGAATTATGAGGTTTAATGTACTTTGGGGGAAAGCACATGTCTAATTCAATAATTCAATCCCCTCAGGGGGTAGACCTTCTTTAGGTTTTCACGGGTGTCGCAATCCCGGGGCCCTAGCGATCCTTCACTCCTCTTTTGTTTACCCTCCTCTCTACTTTGCTTTCTCCCTCAGTGTAGTTTCCTCCTTGGAGGTGAGGGCCCCCCTTTAGAAGCTGCGGTCGCTCTGTGCCGTCAGCTTCTATTGGCGGTTAAACTGCCCACGTGTTTGCCGTGCGTGGAGACCCGTGTCCCCGGAAATGGGGATCCTGGTAATTGAGGGGTGTTCCCGTAAAGGAAATCATCATTACGGAATTTCCACAGACACGGGAGAAACCTCAACACATTGCTTTGGCCTCGGCTTCGGGTAAACGGGAGGTATACAGCGTTCCCCTGTATATCAATCGGCTGGTGGTACAGATTTCGATCAACTGCTAGGGATCAAGCAATCGGACATCTACTGGGCACGTCGTTAAGGGTGGACGCTGCCTAAGGGATGTACTGAGCGCGTATAGACCCGATTAGCACTGGTGTGCAATTGCACACCCCCTCGTTGGGCTCCGTGGTGGGTGGTGCGGTCGGGTCCGAATCTCAATTCCCCCAACATGGCTATGAAAAATTCTTTGTTAAACGTCAATGTTCCGCATACCTTAAATCCACTGTCCACTCCTAATGAAAACACTGATGCACAACTTTCACATATGAACGCTCGATTCTTCATCATCCACTATGTTGAAGGTACCTTTAATGAAACATCACCATTCTTAATACACAAATGTATCACAGACAATGTAGGAGAAGTCAAAAAAGTTAAAAAATTACGATCTGGAGACCTATTAGTTGAAGTATCAAGCAATAGACAAGCATCCAAAATAATGAAGATTAAAAACTTTGGCATAAAACCTGTTACAGTGACACCCCATACATCCTTAAATATCTCACGAGGAGTAGTATCAGAACCTGAACTTTTGCACTGCTCTGAAGCCGAAATATTAGAAAACCTAAAAGATGAAAAAGTATGTGCTGTGCGTCGAATCACTATTCGACGCAATAACCAAATTATACCCACTAAACATATTATTCTGACTTTCCAGTGTCCCACAATTCCATCCCATATTAAAGCTGGCTATCTATTATGTCCCGTTAGACCATATATACCAAATCCTATCCGTTGCTTCCAGTGTCAAAAGTTCGGTCATACTAAAACTTCCTGTCGTGGATCACCAGCCTGCGCTCGTTGTGGTGCCTCTGACCACGACAGTGATACCTGCTCTGCAGCTGCAAAATGTGTCAACTGTAAACAGGAACATCCATCATATTCAAAGTCATGCCCTAAATGGGCATTTGAAAAAGAAATCCAGTCAATACGTGCTACACGAAGAATCTCATACCCTGAAGCTCGTAAAATAATAGAAGCTCGTACACCAAAACCTGGCCTATCCTATGCTGCAATAGTAAAATCTACAAAATCAATAGCCATTCAAACCGACTTTCCATCAAATATTTCCACCATCAATACCATAACAAGTAAACAAAGTACTCTTAAGCAGAACAAACCTTGCTCTACATCCCCAAAAACTCCACCTAAAAAAAAGGTAACAAGTAATAGCTCTACCCAAATCAGACCACAGCTTAGTAAAACATCTACTTACAAATTAAAATATAACAAATTTAGCAAGAAAAAAGTACCTCCACAGCCACATATTGATGACACAATTTTAAAACTAGATCCATCTGAAACTGATATTAGTGATGAAGAATCGATGGAACACGAAGAAATAAAACCGCCTGATATCTCTGCAGGGATTACAAAGGAGACGCACAATGCCCATAACATTACATAATTATGGCATTGTTGCTCTCATGGAACTGCCACGGCTTTCAGAATAAAATTGATGACCTTAAAACACTTCTCTATGACCTCAATCCCGCCTGCTTTGCTCTTCAAGAAACTTATCTCAAACCCGATAAACATCCTACCATCAGCAAATATACAATCCTTCGGAAAGACTACGAACTGAGTGACAGGGCCTCTGGTGGTGTGGCCCTGTTAGTCAACAATAACTATCCCTACATAATAGTCAATCTGAATACCAATCTCCAAGCAGTTGCCGCTCGTGTCAAATTAAAACAGCTCACTACCATCTGCTGCATTTATCTCCCTCCCAATGAAACAATTAGCCAAACATCTCTCAATAATCTTATTCATGAACTTCCAACACCATTTATACTCCTTGGTGACATGAATGGCCATAGCCCATTATGGGGCAGCAAAGATACCAATACTAGAGGTGAACAAATAGAACAAATTACAACTGATTTCTCTCTATGTATTATGAATAACGGCGACAATACTTACTTCCATCATCCAACTAAATCCTTTCATGCCATCGACCTTGCCATCTGTTCTCCTTCAATCCTCCCCTTCTATAATTTCTCAGTTTCTGGTGACTTGCATAACAGCGATCACTTTCCGATCATTCTCTCACCCTTATATCAGAATGTCAACCAAACCACTAACATACCCAGATACATACATAATAAAGCAGACTGGCAGACCTTCACCTTGCTATCTACCATATTACCAAACATTATTGAAGGAAACATAGACGAGGTCGTTAGGAATGTCACCTCCATTATCATTAATGCAGCTGACGCGAGCATTCCAAAATCTGTTAAAAGCAACCATAGAATAAAAAAGCCGTGGTGGAACGAGGCTTGCACCCTCGCTAAAAAACAGCAGAAGAAAGCGTGGGGTAATTTTCGGCGGTGCCCCACCACTGAAAACCTTATTACCTTCAAACAGGCACGTGCACACGCACGCAAAATAAGGAGGCGTTCTCAGAGAGAATCCTGGATTCAGTACGTCTCAGGAATCTCTCCTTCAACCTCCAGTAAAGAACTATGGGACAAAACTAAAAGAATCATGGGCATCTATAGTAATCACTCCATATCCTGCCTATCCATCAATAACCAAATTATTTCAGATACAAAAAGAATTGCAAATACAATAGGTCAATCTCTAGCATTCACATCCTGCAATACCTCCTATTCTAGCAGTTTTCTTCCATATAAGGAACAATCCGAACGCCATAAATTAAATTTCAAAACTTCCTCGAACTTCTCCTACAATAGTAATTTCACTATGAATGAACTACGCAACAGTTTAAGCCAGTCATCTAACACATCCCCTGGCCCTGATGGCATCACTAATGAAATGCTTAAACATCTCTCCCATGATTCTTTAGTTAGTCTTTTACAGCTATACAACAGAATATGGAATGAGCATGCCTTTCCCTTGGAGTGGAGAAATGCAATGGTCATCCCCATACCCAAACCTGGAAAAGACACCACTAATCCTAATAACTATCGTCCCATAGCCCTAACTAGTTGTCTGTGCAAACTACTGGAGCGAATGATTAATACTCGTCTAGTATACGTTTTAGAAACTGAGGGCCATATACACCCTTTCCAGAGTGGATTCCGCAAAGGCAGAAGCACCATAGATAACATTTTACATTTAGAAACTCAAATCCGTAACGCATTCTTAAGAAAAAACCATCTTGTGTCAATATTTTTTGATATTGAAAAAGCCTATGACCACACCTGGAGATATGGCATACTGCGTGATCTCTTCAATATGGGCTGCCGTGGAAACCTACCTATATTTATCAAAAATTTTCTCTCACTCCGGAACTTCAAAGTACGCATCAAGGACACCCTTTCAGATAACTTTGTACAAGAAGAGGGTGTACCACAAGGCTCTGTCCTTAGCGTCACCCTCTTTTCTATAAAAATCAACAATATCCTTAACCAGCTCCCTCCGACAGTACACGGTAGCCTATATGTTGATGATCTACAGATCTCCTGTCAGGGGCAAGACATGCGTTACATAGAACGGCAGCTTCAGACCACTATCAATCACATCCAAAAATGGTGCAATACCAATGGGTATAATATTTCTGCAGAAAAAACAACTTGTACTCACTTCTGCCGGAAGCGTGGGATCCACCCGGATCCAGAACTTTACCTCCATCATACTAAAATCACTATCAAGGACTCTGTTAAATTTTTAGGCCTAACTTTTGACAAAAAACTTACGTTTGCTAATCATATTTCTGACATTCGTAGAAAATGCGAAAAAAAACTGAACATTTTAAAGGTTTTAACCAATACCTCTTGGGGAGCCGAGCGGGATGCTCTCATGCGGATCTACCGAGCCATCATCCGTTCCAAAATGGACTATGCAAGCTGCGTTTATGGATCGGCCTCTAAATCAATGCTAAAAAAACTTGACACCGTGCATCATACTGCACTACGCATATGCTCTGGAGCTTTTAGGACATCACCTGTACATAGCCTTTACGTCACCTGCCATGAACCATCTCTCACTCTCATACGCCACAAATTGTCATTGAATACCTATTTTCGCATCTTTTCTCATTCTTCACATCCCTTAAAGGATTCTTTCATAGATACCCAACTGGACCAGTTTTATGCAAATCGCCCTTCCTGCACTCCCCCCTTCGGACTTAGGATCCGTAGGAGTGTAGTCGGTACCCACTTGGAGGATCTTAAAGTATCTACTTGTTCATTTCATGAAGTCCCACCATGGACCAAATTGCAGATTCCCTACCTACAACCATTCGAAGGCTTCACAAAACCAAACACTGACCCCATAATATATAAACAGCTATTTCTAGACCATAAAAGCAAATATCAAAACTTCGAAGAACTGTATACTGACGGCTCAAAATCTCATAATCACGTTGGCTTTGCTTATGTACATCATAATCATTCTTACAACTACACCCTACCTTCGTTTTGTTCCATATTTACAGCCGAATTAATAGCTATTTGTGAAAGCCTTCTTTACATCTCGAGAACAAATACCAAACATTTCATCATCTACTCTGACTCATTAAGTGTCTTGGAGAATCTGAAATCCGGCTCCCTCACTCATAGTTATATTTTGAAAGTCTTACGCATGCACAAGAGACTGATGAACCGTGGTTACATTATCCTCTACTGCTGGGTAAATAGCCATATTGGGATTCCCAGAAACGAAAAAGCAGATTGTTTGGCCAGGCATTCTACCGTCCCATATAACTGTGATCTGCCCTATACGGATATAAAGTCTGGCATCTCTTCCCTAACAAAAGGCACTTGGAATCACATATGGGACTGTGAAACCGAAAACAAACTTCACTCTATCCGGCCAGCCCTTACCCACTGGTCCACTCAACCGTACCGCAAGCACGATGTCACTCTCACTCGTCTTCGCATTGGCCATACGAGACTAACCCATAAGTACCTCCTTTTGGGCGAACCTGCTCCTGAATGCCCACATTGTCATACTCAACTTAGCATACATCATCTTTTAACCTCTTGCTCTGCTTTTAATGATCTTTACCAAATATTTTTTAACTCTTCTCATCCCAAACTAGACGACATATTGGGTGATATCCCACACCATAACTTGTTTGCTTTTCTTCGGCGCACAAACATATTTTATTCAGTTTGAAATGTCCACTTTTGCCTGACTGGCATCTGGATGGGAGCCCCCATCCATATGCCTTTGGTTTTACCTCTTTTATCTACTTTTGAATTTTACTTGTCTCCTTTATCACCTTTACATTTTAGCTTTTACTAGGTTTTATGACACCTTTTATACTGAACACATCTTTATTTGACTTAACTCAACGTCTGGCGCAGTATGTCCTCTCTGGACCTTGTGCCAAAAAAAACCAACCAACCAACCAACCAATCAATAATTCAATTTGGGCATAATTCGGTAGGCGCTAAGGAGGGGTGGGGGAAGACTTTCATAGAAAGCTTTTGGTTTCCGTTAAAAAAAAAAAAAAAGATTGCCAATTACTTAATAGCAAATGAAGCTTTAAGGGGGCTATGACTCCAAAACTGCATGCAGGTACTCTGATGACATGGAAGTGTTAAGATATCAAAGAAATAAAATCCCTCATTGAGATTTTAATTAACACATAGGTCTGTGTGTGGGGGGGGATAAGGATTTATTTTTTTCATGTTTTAATGTTTTTTTTTTTGGCATATAAAAGACAGGCAAGAGCTTTATAAGATATAAATTTATCTTATCCCCCCCCCCTTTCCTACGTCACTGCAGGAGCGTAACGTGTGAGTGGGATATCGGGATGTATTCCCCTATTTATTAAGATCTTTCAGATTTTTGTCGTCAATAAGAAATTAAGTTTATCAATACAAAATTATTTCTCATACAACCCCCCTCCCCGAAAAAAAATTCTGGCTACGATCCTTTCCTCATCGATTAGCATATGACGATTATGTTACATCATAAAGCTATTAAAAGTGGCGTTTTTTCCGGCAGCGTTTTTACCGGGTGGCGTTTTTTTGGGCGGTGTTTTTTCCGGTGGCGTTATTTCCGGCGGCGTTTTTTCCGCTCACCACCCTCCCTCCCCCTCTCGGCACATCTACGCCCTTTATTGCTTGTTGCAGTTTATTGAATTAATATTCCATTCCGATACAGCAGATTAAGGGCCCATGTGCCTTTGGGAAGGGAGGATTTCCCGAAAGCTAGTGCCAACGGCGACAGTTTTAACTCTGGTTACCCTATCTGAAGTTAGCACATTTTTTTCATTCATTTGTATTACGATCGGTTGATGAGTACTAGCCTTCCGTATGTGCCGTATTATTTTTTGTTTGAAAGATGAGTGCAAATTTAACACTGCAAATTTCAATCTTCAAGTGATCGCATTTGCCGAAAATTCTAATAAGAGCATGACTGCTCGACATTTCTCCATTAATGAGAAACAAGTTCAAGGATGGAGAAAGAAACACAGGGAATTTGAACAGATGCCGAAATAAAAAAAGGCAGCACGTGGTCGTCGGCCCATGTATCCAGCTCTGGAGAAGAAACTTACTAAATGGATAGAAGATTCTGAGATGAATGGGTTAATTATAACCTGTACAGCCATCAGAGTCAGGGCGCTAAATTTAATGAAGCATCCTGAATTTGCTCAAAGCAAGCCAGCACATTTCGTAGCCTCAGTAGGATGGTGCAACCGGTTATTTAACCGGCACAACTTACGTATAAGAACTCGCACAAAAACTTCCCTCAGAGTTGGAAATAAAAGTTGAGGCTTTTCAACGGAACATCATAAATCTCAGAAAAGAATACCACTTAGAAATGAGTCAAATCGGCAATATGGATGAAACTCCCGTGTCATACGATTTGCCATCAAACTATACTGTTGAGACTAAAGGCTCCAAGACTGTTTTTGTAAAAACAACGGGCCATGAAAAATGCCACTTTACAGTAGTTTTGTGCTGCACGGCAGATGGAAACTGATTACCGCCTACGGTTATCTTTAAAAGAAAGACCCTGCCTAAAAGTGTGAAATCCCCAAGCAGAGTTTTAGTGCGTGCCCACGAGAAAGGCTGGATGTATGAGGTCGGCAACTTGGACTGGATGAAAAATGGATGGAACCGAAGGAAAGGTGCTGTGTATAAACCGTCAATGCTCTTTTGGGACTCGTTCAGGGCTCATCTCACGGATAAAGTGAAGCACAAATGCCGTGAAATAAAAACAGAAATGGCTGTAATATCTGGTGGACTAACATCAATGCTCTAACCTCTGGACATTCCTGTATTCCTACTGTATTTCCACGGACTGTATTCCTACAGCATTCTATTATTTTTTGTGCATGTTTAAGATGGATAAATAAAAAGTGCTATATTTGCTGATGTTTAGCGATTTGTCGAACGCCAGACGAACAAAAATTTTTTACGCGATTGGCAGATCCATATATAAGCTGACCCCCATAATGTAGCTTTCGAAAATTTTCCAAAAATTCTCACCTTATACACAGAAATATACGGTATTGACATAATGGCGAAAACAGTTCGAAACAGTTCAGGAAGTTTTAAATACATTGTTATGAAATATTTTTTGCATTAAAACCTCTAAGCTATTATACTATAACTGCATAATACGCATAACTGTAAAATCTAAATAATAAACGCTGTTGTCTGTAACGCTTCCAAGATTAATCCATCACTCCCAGTGCATCTGGCGGCCATGTTGAAATTTTGATGAAAATGACATTTTTATGTCTAACTAAGAGCAAAAACTTTTTGTGCAGTTCAAAAGGTCTATCAAAAATTAAAATTTTTCAAACTTGCAGCTACTTTAAACTTTTTAGTATAGTTAAATTGCATTAATACTCTTAATGCAGAAAAAACTATCCAAACATACATTTTAGTTAATTTGACTTAAAGTATGTAATTATTGATTATACACTCTATAACAAATAAATCGACACACCAAGAAGGTGTCCAATTGAGACGAAAATTGGTGGAAGACAATGTACAGAATAGTAAATGATTAAAATTTCAGAACAATTGAATAATTTATTTCAGAGTTACAGTAACAAGTTCAATAAGGTGTTGACCCGCCGCTAGCCATGATACAAACTGCCACACGGCGTGGCATAGACCGATAAAGCTCCCGGATGGTCTCCTGCGGTATTTCCTGCCAAATTCCCTCCAATTGTCGAACGAGGTCATCAACAGTTCGTGCCAGATGCAGTCGCCTTCCCATCATATCCCAGACATGCTCGATGGGAGAAAGATCTGGCAGGCCAAGGAAGAGTTTGACAAGCTTACAGACAGTTTAGAGCAACATGAGCCGTATGTGGTCTGGCATTGTCCTGCTGAAAAACCAGCCCAGGGCACTGCAAAAGGAATGGTGGCAAAACAGGTCTTAGGATGTCGTCCACGTACCGCTGTCCAGTAAGCGTAACTCTAATGACGACCAAAGGGGTCCGGCTGTCAAAGGAAATGGCACCCCCAGACCATAATGCCTTGTTGAGGGCCGGTGTGGCGTGCAATAGTGAAAGCAGGATCCCCCCTCTGCCCTGTGCGTCTTCAAACACGTCTTCGATGATCGTCAGGACATAGTTGGAAGCGGGATTCGTCGCTAATGACTATACGTCCCCAGGCGGCATCATTCCAACCTGATTGAGCCCTGCACCACTGTAATCTGGCTCGGCAGTGTACAGGCGTGAAGGGCAGGTGGCATAACGGTCGGCGCGAGTGTAGATTTCGCTCTCTCAACCGTTGGTGAATGGTCATATTAGACACTGGTGTTTGGGTTGAATGTCTGATAGTTGATAGAGATGAAGAAGGCGCTGTGACAGCTGATCGGACCATCACTCTGTCCTCAAGATCTGTTGTAGCCCTAGGTCGACCGCTACCATCCTGATGCTGCACTCTGCCATTTTCTACACATCTTTGCCAGCATCTTCGAATCGCCGCATTGCCTCAACTCAAATGACGAGCGATTCTCCGATTAGTCCAAACGGCCTCTTTCAATCCAATGACATGACCCCCTCAGGGGGAAAACCTTCTTTAGGTTTTCACGGGTGTCGCAATCCCGGGGCCCCAGCGATCCTTCGCTCCTCTGTTTTTTACCCTCCTCTCTCCTTCTTCTGTCTCCTTCCCCTCCTCCCTCGATGTGGTTTCTTCTCTTGAAGTGAGGGCCCCCCTTCAGAAGCTGTGGTCGCTCTGTACCGTCAGCTTCTGTTGGCGGGTAAACTGCCCACGTGTTTGCCGTGCGTGGAGACCCGTGTCCCCGGAAATGGGGATCCTGGTAATTGAGGGGGTTTATTCTCCAACACATTGCTTTGGCCTCGGCTTCGGGTAAACGGGAGGTGCACAGCGTTCCCCTGTGTATCAACCGGCTGGTGGTACTGATTTCGATCAACTGCTAGGGATCAAGCAAACGGACATCTACTGGGCACGTCGTTAAGGGTGGACGCTGCCTAAGGGATGTACTGTGCGCGTATAGACCCGACTAGCACTGGTGCACGAATGTGCATCCCCTTGTTGGGCTCCGTGGTGGGTGGTGCGGTCGGGTCCGAATTTCCAATCTCCAATATGGATACGACATTATGTTCGTCTCATGTCAACGTTCCGAAATCTCCCACTCAAGGAGATGGTAATTTAAAATTTTTTATTGTGAAATGTCAGGACGGTAACTTTAGCCAAACATCCCCTTTCCTAATCCATAAGTGCATAACTGATCATGTCGGAGAAGTTGCTAAAATAAAAAAAAATACGCTCAGGAGACCTCTTAGTGGAAGTAAACAATAGCACACAGGCAAACAACATTATGAAATTAAAAATTATGGGCCTAAAATCTGTCACTGTCTCCCCTCATAAAACACTTAACTCATCAAGAGGCGTCATATCAGAACCTGACCTGTTACACTGTTCAGAGGCTGAAATCCTGGAAAATCTGAAATCCCAAAATGTTAGTGCAGTTCGCAGAATCACTATAAAACGCAATAACCAAATAATAGACACAAAACACATCATCTTGACCTTTCAATCTCCTAAGATTCCATCTCATATCAAAGCAGGCTACCTTTCATGTCCCGTCAGAACGTACATACCTAATCCTACCCGTTGTTTTCAGTGCCAAAAGTTTGGCCATACAAAACCTTCCTGTCGTGGTTCCCCAGTATGTGCCCGCTGTGGTATCTCTGGCCACGACAGTGACACCTGTTCCGGCTCTCCTAAATGCGTTAACTGCAAACAAGACCATCCCTCATATTCCCGTTCCTGTCGTAAATGGTCTTATGAAAAAGAAATCCAGTCCTTGCGTGCCACACAAGGATTGTCTTACCCAGAAGCACGTAAAATAATAGCCTCTCGCACCCCTAAACCTGGTCAATCTTATGCTGCAACAGTGAAAGCGGTTGCATCAATTGCTACCCAAACTGACCCACCCAAATCCAAACCTGTCTGTTCATCAACTTCCTTCCCAAAAGCTAAACAGTCAACTACTCAAAATAATGCCTCAATAGCCACACAAAAAAGCACACCCAATAAGAAGCCTCAAAGCAACCTCTCCACTCAAAATAGACCTTTACTCAAAAAAAGTTCAGCTTACAAGACAAAATACAACAAAGCCAGACTTAAACGCATCCTTCCACAACGGCCCATAGACGACTCTATACTACATTTGGATCCTACCGACTCTGACATTTCAGATCACATTATGGATGATGAAGTCATCCCAAGTACCCCGCTTCAACCGACGGGGATTAAGAGTAAAATCGCGGTCATCTCCGACATCACTTAATCATGGCTCTGCTGCTATCCTGGAATTGCCACTATCCTGGAATTGCAAATTAAAAAAGCTAAAGCTTACGCTAGAAAAATAAGGCGGCAATGTCAAAGGGAATCGTGGATAAAATATGTCTCTAGCATAACGCCCAGTACCTCTAGTAAGGAGCTATGGACAAAAACTAAAAGAGCCATGGGAATCTATAATAATCCTTCAATATCCTGTCTGTCTGTAAACAATAATATTATTTCGTAAAAAAAAAGAAATAGCAAACATTATCGGTCAGACACTTGCCTCTATCTCCTGCAGTACTTCCTTCTCAAATACTTTTCTGTCATATAAACAACAGTCCGAACAAAAAAAAAAATAAAATTTAAAACCTCCTCCCATTTTTCTTTCAATAGTAATTTTACCATCAGTGAACTTGCCAAATACTTAAGACAGGCCTCCAATACTGCTCCTGGTCCTGATGGTATTACTTACAAAATGCTGAAACACTTGTCCCATGACTCATTACAAATCCTCTTGCAATTATACAATAGAATCTGGAATGAACAAACCTTTCCTTCCTCCTGGAGAAATGCAATAGTTATTCCCTTTCCTAAATCTGGGAAAGATACTTCTAACCCTAGTAATTACCGTCCCATAGCCCTTACTAGTTGTCTGTGCAAACTAATGGAAAAGATGGTTAATGCTCGCCTTGTTTACATTCTAGAGACTGGGGACCATATACATCCCTTTCAAAGTGGCTTCCGCAAAGGCAGGTCCACACTTGACAATATTTCAAATCTAGAGACGCAAATTCGGAATGCCTTCCTTAGAAAGAATCACCTAGTGTCCGTTTTCTTTGACATTGAAAAGGCATATGACCGCACATGGAGGTACGGCATACTCCAAGACCTCTATACCCTAGTAGCAATAACCCTAGTATGCGCCTCATCGAACGGCAGCTTCAAAATGCCATAAACCGCATCTTAAAATGGTTTGACACAAATGGTTTCACTTTATCTGCTGAAAAAACCGTATGCACCCATTTTTGCCGGAAACGCGGGATCCACCCCGAGCCAGAACTTTATCTGGGTAATAATAACATTGTTGTGAAGGACTCTGTCAAATTTTTAGGATTAAATTTCGACAAAAAACTAACTTTTGCTAATCATATTTCTGACATTCGCAGTAAATGCGAGAAAAAGCTTAATATTTTAAAGGTTTTAACCAACACCTCTTGGGGGGCTGACCGTGACGCTCTGTTACGGATTTATCGTGCTGTCATACGTTCAAAAATGGACTATGCAAGTTGCGCGTATGGGTCAGCTTGCAAATCAGTGTTAAAAAAACTTGACCCTGTGCATCATGCTGCACTCCGCATTTGCTCTGGTGCTTTTAGAACATCACCTGTACATAGTCTTTACGTCACCTGCCACGAGCCATCTCTCACCCTCATCCGTCATAAGCTCTCATTAAACACATACTTTCGTATTCTTTCTCATCCTTCACATCCATTAAAGAATTCTTTTATTGATACTCATCTTGACCGTTTTTATGCAAATCGTCCCATCTGTACTCCCCCCTTTGGACTAAGGATTCGTAGGAGTCTTGTCGGTACCCAATTGGAGGATGTAAAAGTCTCTATATGCTCTTTTCATGATATCCCACCATGGAACATATCGCAGATACCTTACCTACAACCTTTCGAAGGCTTTGCAAAGCAGGATACTGATCCTAAAGTCTACCAACAGTTGTTCTCCGATCACAACAACAAATATGACAAATATGAAAAATTATACACTGATGGCTCCAAAACTGGGAATCACGTCGGTTTTGCCTTCGTGGGTAAAAATCATACTGGTAGCTATACTCTACCTCCCTTTTGCTCCATCTTTACTGCCAAATTACTTGCCATATACGAAAGCCTTCTGTACATCTTGAGAACGAACACAAAGAATTTTATCATCTACTCTGACTCCCTTAGTGTTCTAGAAAATCTGAAATCCGGCTCCCTAACACATAACTATATGCATAAAGTTTTACACAAGTATGATCAGCTTATAAACCGCGGGTACAGTGTTCTCCTCTGTTGGGTACCCAGTCACATCGGGATCCCGGGAAATGAAAAAGCGGACACACTAGCGAAGCATGCGAACCTCCCGTACACCGGCACTCCATCCTACAGTGACATAAAGTCCAGCATCTCCAGCATTGTAAATGGCATATGGGCCGATAAATGGGACAATGAAACGGGGAACAAACTTCGTTCTATTCGCCCAACTCTCGTACCCTGGTCGTCTCATCCCTATCGCAGGCTAGATGTCATCTTGGCACGTCTTCGCATCGGACATACGCGAATTACTCATAAGCACTTACTTTTGGGCAAACCCGCTCCGGAGTGCCCTCACTGTCATACTCACCTCACCATTCGTCATCTTTTAACGTCGTGCACTGCTTTTAATAGTTTTTATGAAATACTTTTTAACTGTTCTCATCCTAAACTAGACGAAATTCTGGGTGAAACCCCACATCGGAATCTATTTGCTTTTCTTAGACGGATCAATATTTTTTATTCAGTGTAACGTGTCCCTTTCTGTCTGACTGGTATCTGGATGGGAACCCCCATCCAGATGTCTTTGTTTCACTTTTTATCTACTTTTAACACTTTTTGAATTTTACTTTTCACCTTTTAGGCTTTACATTTTAGCTTTTACTAGATTTTTGTGGTACCTTTTATCTGAATACATTCTGATATGATTTTTACTCCTTGTCTGGCGCAGCATGTCCTTTTTGGACCTTGTGCCAATAAACACCAACCAACCAACCAACCAACCAATGACATGACCTCTGTCAAACTCTGACAGTTGCTCGTAATGAGCACGAATCCTGCAGCGAGGCAAGTTGTTGAAAGGTCATCTGAATCGCAATCAAACCGAAAGTTTTAACAACCGTTGAAGAACTGCTCCTTATATACATCTGCTGGATGCGCAGTTCCAATGCGCTAGAGATCAAACTGTTCATTCATTGGACACCAAATTTGAATCATTTGCATATCTGTTCAAAACATTCATGCATATGAAATTTCAAAGCAATCTCATGATTGTTTCCCCCTCAGGGGGAAGACCTCCTTTAGGTTTTCACGGGTGTCGCAATCCCTGGGCCCCAGCGATCCTTCTATTCGCTTTTGTCTACCCTCCTCTCTCCTTAACTGTCTGCTTCCCTTTCTCCCTCGGTGTGGTTTCCTCCTTGGAGGTAAAACTGCCCACGTGTTTGCCGTACGTGGAGACCCGTGTCCCCGGTTAAAATCAAGGAATACATGCATATACTTAATAACATAATCTTCACATAATTTTTAAATGGCAGAGGCCCATAACCGAAATGTCTGTATTTAGCAGAGTTTTATACTTCAAAACTTTGAGCAGTGAAAGCTAGTAAGAAAAATGAATTGAGGGCTTGCCAGGTAAAAGATGACAAAAACGTTTACCTTGATAGTTCTTTTATTTAAGTAATGAAGCATGAAGGCTGGTATACAGATGAAGATGAACAAATGGAAACAAAAAAACAGGCATTTGATGTGGTACAGCATCTATGTGGTATCGGACATTCTGGACAACAAATCGAACAGCATCACCTTGAGATAAGCTTGTAGCGGCATAATCAAAAAAGGCTTTGTTGGAAGCTGCGACGGGATGGCTCGCCAGATTAATCGTTTGACTCAGCTCAGAGCATCTCACATGGCTGGCTTCAAGCGTCCTTCCATACGCATCTGTCGTATCACCCTTTTCGCCTCCTCTCTCTCTCTCTCTCGCGGCGAACGGCGAACTTTTATACTATTGGCCGGGCAACGACGTCACCAAGGACTGCGGACCTGTGACGTGAAAAGAAAAAGGAGAAAATAGCTCCGCGGCAAGTTGCCGGGAGTACAGCGCCTCTAGCGGCCAAAAACAGAAACACATTATGCAAAACGTTTTGCAGCAATTAGGTGCTTGTTTGAAGCGTTGATATTAGAATAGTGTTAAGTAAGAACTTTAATAAAAATAAGAGCTATCAGTGCCTTTAGATTTTAAGGCAAATAATTAAAGTTAAGTTATACAGCATTCAGATATAATAAAGAGAACACAGCCACATGTCATGGAACCTTTAAGGTAAGGTTTACAGTTACTTTTCCTAACAATGGCCCGCCTTCCATGACATGGCAAAAGGAACTGCTTCAAACAAGTAAAAAAAAATTCTTTCAAAAGAGAGTAAGTACTTTTCCCTCTGAAAAGAACAAAGGACATATTATGCAAATAGCGATGAACACAGATGAGAAAGCACAAGGGTCAGTACAAAATATGCATAGTTACACTATAAAGTACGACAACTATAAAGTACGACTACTATAAATTACGAGTAGTATAAAGTACGACTGGCCAGTCAAAAAAAACGTTAGAAAAAAAAACACTTTTCAAAAGATTCACATAATGCAATTAAACACATTTACGTTCACTTTACAAAGAAAAACAACAAGTTTGTACTTTCTTTAGGGGTGAGGTGCACCTCAAAAAAAAAAAAAAAAAAAAAAAAAACTCTTAAGGAAAGAGATAAAAATAGAAAAGTTTGTTTGAGTCATTTACATTCACAGAGCAAGGTGTCTCCGTTACGTCCGTTTTTTTTTTTTCTTTTCAAAAGATCAAGAAAATTTTTCCTTTCCCCTTTTATTTCGTAGAGAGTCTTCGACTTGACAAAAAGGAAAGGTTATGTTCAAAAAGAGAAAGTCAAAAGCGACTTTTCAGAAAAATTTGCCTAGGTTCCCTTTAGTGGGAGTAGGACTTTGAAATTTTCTTTTCAAAAAGAAAGTCTAAAGAGACTTTTCAAAAATTTTGCCTAGGTTCCCTTTAGTGGGAGTAGGGCTTTGATACTGAACAAAAAAGTCTTTCGTTGAATGTTGTAAGTCCAGTCTTTGGAAGAGGTTTTGTGAAAATATCAGCTGGGTTATTCTTTGTATTTATATATTTTAAGGTAAATAATTTATCTATAACTAGGCTTCTTAAAAAGTGATACTTTACATGTATGTGCTTCGTCCGGCTGTTCTCAATGGGTGAGTTGCTGAAATCTATGGCGGCAGTATTGTCGCAAAAAAGTGTAACTTTATCCAGGTCTTTGGGAAGTAGTTTTAGATTTATTAGCTCATTATAAATTCTTTGTATCCACAGCAATTCTTTGGAGGCTTCTGTCAGGGCGATGAATTCCGACTCCATCGAAGATAGAGCGACACACTTCTGTTTCGACGTACGCCATGATATGGGGGTTTGATCCAGCATTAAAATATATCCTCCCATTGACACTCGGTCATCTCTGTTTGAAGCAAAATCAGCGTCTGAGTAGCAATTTATGGAAATCTGATTTATATTAGATAATTTTAATTTGAGGTGTGAAGTAGATTTAACGTAGCCAAGTAATTTTAACAATTGATTGAAATGATTATATCCGGGATTAGATTGAAATTGTGATAAAACATTTACTGCGTATGAAATATCTGGACGGGTTCTGCTTGCAAGGAACGACAAACATCCTAAGATGTTGCGATAGGGAAATTTTTCCATTTCTTTAACTTCTGCGGCGTTAGTTGGACAGTCCATTTTTGACATTACGATACCCGGAGCGATTGGAAGGGATGAGATGGGTATATTAAAACTTTTAAAGCGGTTGTAAATCTTGTTTATGTATTCCTCTTGATGTATAAATAAGCCATTTTCATTTTCTTCAAATTGAACGCCTAATAGTTTTCTTGTTTTCCCCAACTTCTTAAGATTGATTTTTCCTTCTAATAAATCGAATACGTGGTTTATTTCCTTTTCTGTTTTAGCTAGGAGTACAATGTCATCAACGTATAGAAGTAACACTACTAGATTGTTGTAAACATAAACGCAGTTGGTCCACTCAAGCTTGAAAAAGTGTAATTCAGTTAAAATTCTGTGAAACTCATTAAACCATTCTCTGCCACTCTGCTTCAAACCATATAAGGCTTTATTTAGTTTACATACAAAATCTTTCTTACCTTCTTCCTTGAAACCTTGAGGTTGGAACATATAAATTTCGTCTTCAATCGGAGCGTACAGGTACGCGGAGGTTACGTCAGCTTGAGAGTGGTTCCATTTATAGTGACCTACTAGTAATGAGAAAAAGAAACGAATTACAGTAAAATTAACAACAGGACTAAAGACTTGATCGTAAGTTTCCCCTCTTCTTTGCCCAAAACCCTGGGCGACGAGTCTTGATTTAAAACGTACGATTTTTCCACTAGCGTCTCTTTTTACTGTATACACCCATCGGTTTCCGATGATTTTCGCATTTTCAGGTTTCGGAACTAAGTCCCATACTTTTCTTTCATTCATTATATCTAGCTCGTCATTCATAGCTTGCATCCACTTCTCTGCCTCGGGAGATTTAATTGCCTGGAAAAAATTATTTGGTATTTGAATTTCTTCTAGTCAGGAATCTGAAAAATTAGCTTCATCTTGTACAATGCCCGAGTATGTATTTTTACCTTTAAAACAAAACATTTCTGGATCATATTTAATCCCGTGTTTGTTGCAGTAGCTTTTTACATCATTATGGGATCTTAACCTGACATTACTGCCCTCAATTCCGTAATAAATATCGGTTCGAGACTTGTCTCTTCTTGGAACTGCTCTTCTAACCCAGTTTACTGTTTTAAGCTGCGTTTTTACGTTTCTATAGGATTCCCTCTCCCCTTCAGATTCGTCACTTTCCCCTTCCTCAGATGTACTTGGCTTACCTAAATACATTTCTTTCTTTTTGTCAAAAATAAAATCCTTTTCCTGTGTTTCGTCTTCACATTCACTATCCCCCGAATCCTCGTTGGGTGAACTTATAGGGTCCAGTACGACTCCATTGCTTTCATGTTTTTGTATTTCCTCTTCGAATCTAACGTTAGAAGTCTCGATTACTTTCCTATCGCCAGGGATCCAAATCCTGTATCCACGACTTTGCATCGCGTAACCCACCATAGTGCCCTGTTTTGCCCTCATGTCAAGTTTATTTCTTAATTGACGAGGTACTCCCACGTAAACTTTCGAGCCAAAAATTCTTAAGTGTTTAATGGAAGGTTTACGGCCACTAAAAAGTTCAAAAGGCGTTCTTACTTGATTAGCGTGGCAAGTTCGGTTCCAAACGTAGGTAAAACAAAGTAGTGCTTCTGACCAAAAGCTGTTACTTAATCCGCTTGAGCTTAGCATAGCTTTTACAGCATCTAGGGCAGTGTAGTTGTATCTCTCGCTAACTCCGTTCTGCTCGGGAGTATAGTCGTTTGTTCTTTCAGCGTGAATCCCTTCTTCATCTAAAAACTTTTTAAATTCGTTATGACAAAATTCCATCCCATTATCGGTTCTGATGTTAATAATTTTAGTGTTTAAAAATCTTTCTGCCCTTCTTTGAAATTTCTTAAAACACTCAAATACTTCGGTTTTCTTTCTCATAGGATATACGGTAGTCTTCCTGGAGTAGTCGTCTGTTATTGTTAAAAAGAAACGATGACCAACTATTGACTGGTTGGGAAGTGGACCACAGACATCCATATGTAAAAGTTGTAGGGGTTTAGTTGAGCGGATTGAAGGGATGCTTTTAAAACTTTTACGTCTCGTTTTAGCTATTTTACAATTATGGCATGATATTTCGGGGTTTGCTCTTAAAGTAGGAAGGCCAAAGACACAGTTTGATTTACTAGTTTCAATTATGGACTTATAATTAATATGACAGAACCTTTGGTGCCAGAGTTCTAAATCTTCCGATTTAGGGGGAGAGGAGACATTTGCTTCTGGTTTCTTCTCGTGAGTATTTTTAGAATTTCGCTTCAATTTATCATACTTGGGATACAAAAAGTACAGTCCTTGCTTCTTATAGGCGGTGAATAATTTTCGATTATTTTTCAGAAATGCATGAACTTTACCCTGACCACCTCTAAAGGTAAGACCTTCTGAATCGAGGATAGAACCGGATAGTAAATTGCGTCTTAGTTCAGGGGAGTATAAAACATTTCTCAAAACACGTTTCATCTTTCCGTTCTGGAAATTCAGAACTACGGTTCCCTTCCCCTCGACAGGACATTTAATACCATTTATGGCGACGGACATTGACTTACCCTTAATGGGTGTAAAATATTTAAATAGATCTCTTTCATTACAAAAGTGATTACTTGCGGCAGTGTCAAAAACCCATGAACGATCATTTTCAATTACTTGGTTAGAATAAGCTTCAATAATAAAATTTTTAGGGTGATAAGATCCTTTTTGCTTTTGGGGAGGAGGGTGTCTGCAGTTGATTTTTAAATGTCCGGTTTTTCCGCATCCATAGCAGCGCCTCGTCTCACGTTTAAAGTTTCCTTTACGAGGGGTACGTTTTTCATGTTTGGCTTGACTGGACATAGCAATAGCTGCACGGTCGCCTAAGCTTTGTTTCAACCTGGCTTCCTCGGCCAATAATTCAGCTAGGACTTTATCGAACTTAAATTCATCGTCATCCCATCTATAGATGGCCTGCACAATCCCTGCGTACTCAGGGGGTAAATATCTAATTAATTGAAAAGATTGGTACCAATCCGCTAATGGTGTACCAGCTTCACGCAACTGCGTTGCAATAGATTTTAAACGAGCACCAAATAATCCTACTTCCTCATTGTCGTTAATTCTGCATGAAAAGAACTCATCGGTCAAAGCGATAGAACGAGCTCTTGATTCGGGCTTAAAGTGTTTCTTTAGCTTTTCCCAAACTTCCTTGGGATCATATGTCCCGGCGAGGAGGGGTTTATATTCACTGGATATATTTAAATATATGGTACTATACGCTTTGCCGTATCTAATTTTATAGTCCCTCAACTCTTTAACTTCCGTTTCTTTTGGTCTAATTTCTTCGCCGGTTACAATATCCCAGCAATTTCTATCTATTAACAAGACTTTTATATCTTCTTTCCATGTCTCATAGTTATCAGAGCCCAATTTATCAACTTGCATCGATATAGTTTCCATTTTTTTTTTTTTTTTTTTTTTTTGATTTCAGATAGATTTATATAATTAAAAACTTCTAATCAGGGCCCGCCCTCTTAATGCTCGTTAAAATCTTTTTGTAAATAGTTAAAATCAAGGAATACATGCATATACTTAATAACATAATCTTCACATAATTTTTAAATGGCAGAGGCCCATAACCGAAATGTCTGTATTTAGCAGAGTTTTATACTTCAAAACTTTGAGCAGTGAAAGCTAGTAAGAAAAATGAATTGAGGGCTTGCCAGGTAAAAGATGACAAAAACGTTTACCTTGATAGTTCTTTTATTTAAGTAATGAAGCATGAAGGCTGGTATACAGATGAAGATGAACAAATGGAAACAAAAAAACAGGCATTTGATGTGGTACAGCATCTATGTGGTATCGGACATTCTGGACAACAAATCGAACAGCATCACCTTGAGATAAGCTTGTAGCGGCATAATCAAAAAAGGCTTTGTTGGAAGCTGCGACGGGATGGCTCGCCAGATTAATCGTTTGACTCAGCTCAGAGCATCTCACATGGCTGGCTTCAAGCGTCCTTCCATACGCATCTGTCGTATCACCCTTTTCGCCTCCTCTCTCTCTCTCTCTCGCGGCGAACGGCGAACTTTTATACTATTGGCCGGGCAACGACGTCACCAAGGACTGCGGACCTGTGACGTGAAAAGAAAAAGGAGAAAATAGCTCCGCGGCAAGTCGCCGGGAGTACAGCGCCTCTAGCGGCCAAAAACAGAAACACATTATGCAAAACGTTTTGCAGCAATTAGGTGCTTGTTTGAAGCATTGATATTAGAATAGTGTTAAGTAAGAACTTTAATAAAAATAAGAGCTATCAGTGCCTTTAGATTTTAAGGCAAATAATTAAAGTTAAGTTATACAGCATTCAGATATAATAAAGAGAACACAGCCACATGTCATGGAACCTTTAAGGTAAGGTTTACAGTTACTTTTCCTAACAGTTGGTTGGTTGGTGTTTATTGACACAAGGTCCAAAAAGGACATGCTGCGCCAGACAAGGAGTTAAAATAATATCATGATGTATTCAGATAAAAGGTACCACTAAAATCTAGTAAAAGCTAATTTTAAAGACTAAAAAGGTAAAAAGTAAAATTCAAAAAGTGTTAAAAGCAGATAAAAAGTGAAACAAAGACATCCGGATGGGGGGTCCCATCCAGAGACAAGTGCAGACACTTCATACCGAAAAAAGAATGTTAGCCCGTTGAAGGCATGAAAAGAAGTGATGGTGAGGGGTTTCACCCAAAAGGTCTTGTCAAGTCTGGGATGAGAACAATTAAAATAATTTAGGTAAAAGGTTTTAAAAGCAGAGCAAGAGGTTAAGAGATGATGTATGGTAAGATGAGTATGACAATGAGGCATTCTGGAGCAGGTTCACCCAATACTTATGGGTAAGCCTTGTATGGACAATGCGAAGACGAGTCAGAATAACATCGTGCTTGCGGTATGGTTGAGTGGACCAGTGGGTAAGGGCTGGCTGGATAGAGTGAAGTTTGTTTAGGGTTTCACAGTCCCATATATGATTCCAAGTGCCTTTTGTTAGGGAAGAGATGCCAGATTTTATATCCGTATAAGGTAGATCGCAATTATATGGGACAGTAGACTGCCTGGCCAATGAATCAGCTTTTTCGTTTCCGAGAATCCCAATATGGCTAGGTACCCAGCAGTAGAAGATGTTGTATCCACGGTTCATGAGTCTCTTGTGCATGCGTAGGACTTTTAAAATATAGCTATGAGTGAGGGAGCCGGATTTCAGATTCTCTAATACACTTAATGAGTCAGAGTAGATGATGAAATGTTTGGTATTTGTTCTCGAGATGTAAAGAAGGCTTTCATAAATAGCTATTAATTCGGCTGTAAATACAGAGCAAAATGAAGGTAGGGTGTGGTTGTAATGATTGCGATGTACATAAGCAAAGCCTACATGATTATGAGATTTTGAGCCGTCAGTGTACAGTTCTTCAAAGTTTCGATATTTGCTTTTATGGTCTAGAAATAACTGTTGATATATTATGGGGTCAGTGTTTTGTTTTGTGAAGCCTTCGAATGGCTGTAGGGTGGAAATCTGCAGTTGAGTCCATGGTGGGACTTCATGAAATGAACAGGTTGACACATTAACATCCTCCAATTGGGTACCAACTACACTCCTACGGATCCAGAGTCCGAATGGGGGAGTGCAGGAAGGGCGATTTTCATAAATGTGATTTGCATAAATGTCGGCTTCGGGTAAACGGGAGGTACACAGCATTCCCCTCTGTATCAATCGGCTGGTGGTACTGACTTGTTCAACTGCTAGGGATCAAGCAATCGGTCTTCTGCTGTGCACGTCGTTAAGGGTGGAAGCTGCTTACAGGGATGTACTGTGCGCGTATAGACCCGCCTATCACTGAATTGCAATTGCACACCCCCTCGTTGGGCTCCGTGGTGGGTGGTGAGGCCGGGTCCGAATACTTACTCCTCAACATGGCTCAGAAAATTTCTTCTTCTCCCAATCTCACGTCTGCCGTCAATGCTCCGCTATCAATTACAAAAGAAAACATGGATTCACAGTTTTTTAACACAAATGCTCGATTCTTCATCATACACTGTGTTGAAGGTACCTTTCATGAAACATCGCCATTCCTTATACATAAATGCATTTCAGCCAATGTAGGTGAAGTCAAAAAAGTCAAAAAACTAAGATCTGGAGACCTTCTAGTAGAAGTAACAAGCAATATACAAGTATCAAAAATAATGAAAATCAAAATCGTCGGGGTAACATCCGTTACAGTGTCACCCCACACATCGCTAAACACTTCAAGAGGAGTCATATCAGAACCCGAACTTTTACACTGCTCTGAATCTGAAATATTAGAAAACCTGAGAGACGAAAGTGTATGCACAGTTCGTCGAATCAATATTCGTCGCAATAACCAACTTATTAACACTAAACATATAGTCTTAACCTTTCAGTCTCCAACTATACCATCTCATATAAAAGCCGGCTATCTGTTATGCCCAGTTAGACCATACATACCAAATCCTATCCGTTGCTTCCAGTGTCAAAGGTTTGGTCACACTAAAACCTCCTGTCGTGGATCACCGGCTTGCGCCCGCTGTGGTGCCTCTGGCCACGACAGTGAAACCTGCTCAGCACCTGCAAAATGTGTAAACTGCACACAGGAACATCCATCATACTCAAAGTCCTGCCCAAAATGGGCATTTGAAAAAGAAATTCAATCCCTGCGCGCCTCTCAAAGACTTTCCTATCCTGATGCCCGTAAAATAATAGAAGCTCGCACACCAAAATCTGGCCTATCCTATGCTACTGCAGTAAAATCTACTAACTCAATAGCTACTCAGACCGATCCACCAACCAATACTTCCACCACCAACACCTCAATGAGTAAACAAACAGCACCTAAACCAAATAAATCTTGCTCCTTATCCCAGAAAAATCCTCCAATAAAAAAGGTACCAAGCAATAGCTACACTCAAGTTAGACCTCTACTCACTAAAACAGCTTCCTGCAAATCAAAACACAATAAATCTAGCATGAAAAAAGTACCTCCACAACCACAAATTGATGACACTATTTTAAACCTAGCCCCATCAGAATCCGAAATAAGCGATGAAGAATCAATGGAACACGAAGAAATCAAACCTCCAGATATTCCCGCAGGGATTCCATCTAAGAAGATGCACCATGGCCATATCACTTAATTATAGCATTGTTGCTCTCTTGGAACTGCCACGGTTTCCTAAATAAAGTTGAGGACCTCAAAACTTTTTTTTACGATCATAATCCCGCTTGCCTCGCTCTCCAAGAAACCTACCTTACAACCAATAGACAACCTTCTATCCGTAATTACTCTATACTCCGCAAGGACTATGAGCTCAGTGGTAGGGCCTCTGGCAGAGTGGCCCTAATGGTTAACTGTAATTACCCTTATCAAACCCTCAACCTCAATACTTGTCTCCCGGCTGTTGCTGCCCGTATCCTTCTGAAACACCTTACTACTGTGTGCTGTATTTATCTACCTCCAAATACTTCCATTAGCCAATCGTCCCTCAATAATCTTGTTCAACAACTCCCCTCGCCGTTCATTCTTCTCGGTGACATGAATGCTCATAGTCATTTGTGGGGTAGCAAAGACACTAACAACAGAGGCCATCGTATCGAATCCCTCATTAAAGATTTCTCCCTGTGCATCATGAATAATGGTGATAGTACTTATTTCCATCTTCCCACAAAGTCCTTCCATGCCATAGACCTTGCCATTTGTTCTCCTCAAATCCTGCCATTATATAACTTCTCTGTATCCAGTGATCTACACAATAGTGATCACTTTCCAATCCTTCTCTCACCTCTGTACCAATATTCAACCCAGAAATTTACCACACCCCTCTATGACTATGATAAAGCTGACTGGAAAACTTTCACCTCACTCGCTATTATCTCTTCAGACACCATTAAAGGCAATATTGACGAGGTCGTGGATACTGTGACATCCATCATCCTTTTAGCTGCGGATGCAAGTATTCCAAAATCCAGAACCAACTCTCGAAGAAATAAAAAACTGTGGTGAGATCCAAAATGCACACTCGCCAAAAAGCAGCAGCAAAAGGCATGGAACATCTTTTGCCGGGGTCCAACCACTGAAAATCTCATTCTTTTCAAGAAAGCCAAGGCACATGCTAGGAAAACAAGGCGGCTTGCACAAAAAAATTCTTGGATCCAATATGTGTCCAACATCTCTACCTCCACCTCTGGTAAGGAGCTATGGGTAAAAACAAAAAGAGCCATGGGAATCTATAGTAACCATGCAATAGCCTCCCTCTCCCTTTATAACCAAATAATATCAGATACAAAAAACATCACAAATGCTATTGGAGAAAGTCTCTTCCAATTCCTGCAGCACTTCCTACTCGAATACTTTCCTTCCATATAAACAACAGTCTGAATGGCAAGAGATAACTTTTAACACTGCTACCTACTTCGCCCCCTCAGGGGGAAGACCCACTTTAGGTCTTTACGGGTGTCGCAATCCTGGGGCCCCAGCGATCTTTTGCTCTTCTTTGTTCTACCCTCCTCTATTCTTTGCTGTCTCCTTCCTTTTCCCCCTCAGTGTAGTTTCCTCTTTGGAGGTGACGGCCCCCCCTTAGAAGCTGCGGTCGCCCTGTGCCGTCAGCTTCTATTGGCGGAAAACTACCCACGTGTTTGCCGTGCGTGGAGACCTGTGTCCCCGGAAAAGGGGATCCTGGTAATTGAGGGGTGTTCCAGTAAAGGAAATCATCATTACGGAATTTCCATAGACACGGGAGAAACCTCAACACATTGCTTTGGCCTCGGCTTCGGGTAAACGGGAGGTATACAGCGTTCCCCTGTATATCAATCGGCTGGTGGTACTGATTTTCACTACTAGGGATCAAGCAATTGGACATCTACTGGGCATGTCGTTAAGGGTGGATGCTGCCTAAGGGATGTACTGTGAGCGTGTAGACCCGACTAGCACTGGTGTGCAATTGCACATCCCCTCGTTGTGCTCCGTGGTGGGTGGTGCGGTCGGGTCCGAATCTCAATTTTCCCCAACATGCATATGAAAAATTCTTCGGCAATCGTCAACGTTCCGCTGTCAACCGCTAATGAACACACTGATACACAATTTGCACACATGAATGCCCGATTCTTCATTATCCACTCTGCTGAAGGTAACCTTAATGAAACATCGCCATTTTTAATTCACAAATGTATCACTGACAATGTAGGAGAAGTCAAAAAAGTTAAAAAATTAAGATCTGGAGACCTATTAGTAGAAGTATCCAACAATAGACAAGCTTGCAAAATAATGAAAGTAAAAAACCTTGGCCTAAAAACTGTTACAGTGACACCTCATACCTCCCTAAACATCTCCCGTGGAGTCCCGAGGAGATCAGAACCTGACCTTTTGCATTGCTTTGAAGCTGAAATACTAGAAAAC
Organism: Cheiracanthium punctorium; assembly: GCA_038373885.1. NCBI lineage: Eukaryota > Metazoa > Arthropoda > Arachnida > Araneae > Cheiracanthiidae > Cheiracanthium > Cheiracanthium punctorium. The sequence continues at coordinate 83,064 of JAWZYV010012814.1, read as the reverse complement.
CTAAGAGATGAAAAAGTATGCGCTGTGCATCGAATCACTATTCGGTGCAATAATCAAATAATCAATACTAAACATATTATCCTAACTTTTCAGTCTCCCACTATTCCATCTCATATTAAAGCCGGCTACCTATTATGTCCTGTGAGACCATATATACCAAATCCCATCCGTTGCTTCCAGTGCCAAAAGTTCGGCCATACTAAAACCTCCTGTCGTGGGTCACCTGCCTGTGCGTGTTGTGGTGCTTCTGACCACGACAGTGAGTCCTGCTCTGCAGCTCCAAAATGTGTAAATTGTAAAGAGGAACATCCTTCATACTCCAGATCTTGCCCAAAATGGGCGTTTGAAAAAGAAATCCAGTCCCTACGTGCCTCTCAAAGAATCTCATATCCCGAAGCCCATAAGTTAATAGAAAGCCGGACACCAAAACCTGGTTTATCTTATGCAGCTGCAGCAAAATCAACCAAAACAATAGCAACCCAAACCGAATCACCAAAATCTGTACCTGTCTTCTTTCCTTCTGCAACAGCACAAATATCTAAACAATCAACTTCTAATCAAAATAAATCCTCCACAGCTTCACAAAAAAATACATTGAAGAAAAATTCTCAAAATGTTAACTCAACCCGACCACAAATAAAAAAGTCTTCTGTCTACAGAACAAAATATAACAAACCCAAAATCAAACATGTTCCTCCACAACGCCCTATAGATGACACTATCCTACATTTGGACCCTTCTGACTCTGAAATGTCAGACCTCCCCATGGATGGCGACGACATCCCTAGCACTCCTCTCAAGCCTACGGGGACTCCGAGCAAGATGAGCATCATCCCCAACACAGCATGATAATGGCTCTGCTGCTATCCTGGAACTGCCACGGTTTCCTAAATAAAAACGACGACCTCAAAATACTGATTTATGATCATAACCCCGCTTGCCTCGCCCTTCAGAAAACTTTTCTCAAAACCAATAGACCTACTAAAATCCGTAATTACACTGTCCTTCGCAAGGACAATGAGCTCAATGATGGGGCCACAGGTGGAGTTGCCCTATTAATCAACAACAGCTATCCTCACACTATAGTCAATCTTAACACAAATCTCCAAGCAGTCGCCACTCGTATCCAATTAAAATGACTCACACCCCTCAGGGGGAAGACCTTCTTTAGGTTTTCACGGGTGTCGCAATCCCGGGGACAGGATGTACTGTGCGCGTATAGACCCGACTAGCACTGGTGCATGTATATGCATCCCCTTGTTGGGCTCCGTGGTGGGTGGTGCGGTCGGGTCCGAATTTCCAATCCCCATTATGGATTCGACACTTTCCTTATCTAATGTCAACGTTCTGAACTCTCTCACTGAGGGAGCTATTACTGCAAAATTTTTTCTCGTAAAATGTCAGGACGGAAACTTTAACCAAACATCCCCATTTCTAATCCATAAAACCATACTTGCTAATGTTGGAGAAGTTGCTAAAATTAAAAAAAATATGCTCTGGCAACATCTTAATAGAAGTAACTAATAACAAACAGGCAAACAGTATTATGCAATTAAAAACTATCGGCCTTAAACCTGTCACTGTATCACCTCATAGGACACTATATTCATCAAGAGGCGTCATATCCGAACCTGACCTATTACACTGCTCCGAGGCTGAAATCCTTGAAAATCTCAAATCCCAAAATGTTTGTGCACTTCGCAGAATCTCTATCCGACGCAATAACCAAACACTGGACACCAAACATATAATTCTGACTTTCCAATCACCTAAACTTCCTCCCCATATCAAAGCAGGATATCTCTCATGTGCCGTTAGGCCATACATACCCAACCCTACTCGGTGCTTTCAATGTCAAAAGTTCGGCCATACCAAACCTTCCTGTCGTGGTTCCCCAACCTGTGCTCGTTGTGGGACCTCCGGCCACGACAGTGAAACCTGCTCTAATCCACCCAAAATGTGTGAACTGCAAACAAGATCATCCTTCATATTCGCGCTCATGCCCGAAATGGTCGTTTGAAAAAGAAATCCAGTCCTTGCGTGCCACACAAGGACTGTCATATCCAGAAGCCCGTAAAGTAATGAACTCCCGTACACCCAAACCCGGTCAGTCTTATGCTGCAGTAGTCAAATCTGTTAAATAAATTGCCATACAAACTGAGCCACCAAAATCTGTGCCCGTCTCTATACCTACTTCCACTACCAAAACTAAACACTCAACCTCTACCCAAAATAATTCTTCCATAGCTCAACAAAAAAGCACATCAAAGAAGAAGTCTGAAAGCAACAACTCCACTCAAAATAGACCTCTAATAAAAAAAACTGCTGCCTATAAGGCAAAATACAGTAAGTCCAGACTTAAAAAGATCCTCCCACAAAAGCCCATTGATGACTCAATACTGCATTTAGATCCTACCGACTCTGACATTTCCGACAATATCATGGATGATGATGACATCCCAAGTACCCCACTTACACGTACGGGGACTAAAAACAAGCTCCCAATCATCCCTAACATCACTTGATCATGGCTCTGCTGCTTTCTTGGAACTGCCACGGTTTTCAAAATAAAATTGATGACCTCAAAACCCTAATTTATGACTATAACCCTGCATGTCTTGCCCTTCAGGAAACTTACCTGAAAACCAATAAACAAACACAAATTCTTAATTATACCATCCTTAGAAAAGACTATGAGCTCGGGGAAAGGGCCTCCGGTGGAGTTGCCCTTTTAATAAATAATCAATATCCGTATTATATTCTCAATCTCAACACAACTTTACAGGCTGTTGCCGCTCGGATCCATCTCAAACATCTTACTACTATCTGCAGTATTTATCTTCCTTGAATGAAACCATCTGCCAATCCTCTCTCAATAGTCTTATCCAACAACTTCATCCTCCTTTTATCCTCCTGGGGGACATGAACGGTCATAGCCCCGTATGGGGCAGCACAGACATAAACAATAGAGGCCAACTTATTGAACAGCTGTTAACAGACTTTTCTCTTTGCGTTATGAATAACGGGGATAATACCTACTTCCACTACCCTACTAAATCCCTCCATGCCATAGATCTAGCTATTTGTTCTCCATCTATCCTCCTACTATATAACTTTTCAGTCTCCAGTGACTTACATAACAGTGATCACTTTCCGATTTTTCTTTCACCACTTTACTACAATCCGAAAGGCACCTTTACCACCCCTAGGTACATTTATGATAAGGCAGATTGGCCTACCTTTACAGCACTATCCAAAATCACCTCAAACATCCTTGAAGACACTATTGAAGAGGTCGTGGATAAAGTCACTTCAGTCATTATTAAAGCAGCTGATGCCAATATTTCAAAATCGGGCATGACACTTCGGCACAATAAAAAACCGTGGTGGAATGAAACCTGTACACTAGCAAAAAAACAGCAGCAGAAAGCATGGAGTGTTTTTCGACGGTACCCTGCCACAGAAAACCTCGTACTTTTTAAATACGCTAAAGCTTACGCTAGAAAAATAAGGCAGCAATGTCAAAGGGAATTGTGGATAAAATATGTCTCCAGCATAACACCCACCACTACTAGTAAGGAGCTATGGTTGAAAACCAAAAGGGCCATGGGAATCTATAATAACCCCTCAATATCCTGTCTGTCCATTAATAATAGTATAATATCCGATACAAAAGCAATAGCAAATAACATCGGTAATATATCCCCCTCAGGGGGAAAACCTACTTTAGGTTTTTACGGGTGTCGCAATCCCGGGGCCCCAGCGATCTTTCACTTATCTTTGTTCTACCCTCCTCTTCTCTTAGCTATCTCCTTCCTTTTCCCCCTCAGTGTAGTTTCCTCTGTGGAGGTGAGGGCCCCACTTTAGTAGCTGCGGTCGCCCTGTGCCGTCAGCTTCTATTGGTGGAACACTACCCACGTGTTGGCCGTGCGTGAAGACCCGTGTCCCCGGAAATGGGGATCCTGGTAATTGAGGGGTGTTCCCGTAAAGGAAATCATAATTACGGAATTTCCACAGAAACGGGAAGAAACCACAGACACGGGAGAAACCACATGGAGCCCTTGTTGGGCTCCGTGGTAGGTGGTGCGGTCGGGTCCGAATCTCAATTCCCCCAACATGGATACAAAAAATTCTTTGTCTATCGTCAATGCACCGCTGTACACTACCAATGAAAACATTGAAACACACTTAACAAATATGAGCGCTCGATTCTTCATCATACACTATGCTGAAGGTACCTTTAACGAAACATCGCCATTTTTAATACACAAATGCATCACAGACTATGTCGGAGAGGTCAAAAAAGTTAAAAAATTAAGATCTGGAGACCTGTTAGTGGAAGTATTAAGCAATAGACAAGCTTCCAAAATCATGAAGATTACAAACTTTGCCCTAAAAACTGTTACAGTGACACCCCACACATCCCTAAACATCTCTCGAGGAGTCGTATCAGAACCTGAACTTTTGCACTGCTCTGAAGCTGAAATCTTAGAAAATCTCAGAGACGAAAAAGTATGTGCTGTGCGCCGAATAACTATTCGACGCAATAATCAAACAATCAACACTAAACATATTGTCCTAACTTTTCAGTCACCCACTATTCCAACCCATATTAAAGCTGGCTATCTATTATGTCCCGTAAGACCATACATACCAAATCCTATCCGTTGCTTCCAGTGTCAAAAGTTCGGTCATACTAAAACTTCCTGTCGTGGGTCACCGGCCTGCGCTCGTTGTGATACCTTTGACCACGACAGTGATACCTGCTCTGCAGCTGCAAAATGTGTCAACTGTAAACAGGAACTGTAATAAATATAAACATCATTTAGAAGAGATTAAGAGTAGACTTTAATCTACAAAAATACACATACATAAGCTGGCTTACACATGCTGACAATCCATCTCTAGACTATGAATGTAAACAAGACTGTAGTGTTGCCACTTCACAGTAATAGTGGTGTTGCCACTATATGAGAAATATAATGACAATCAAATATATGACAATCACCCATCACATAGTTTTTAGTTCGTGAAATAGTCAGATAAATAGTGCGGCTTACGTCTTAGTCTTATAAGACATGTTCTAGAATCACCACCTAAATTCTCAGCTTTCGTGCAAGGGCTTTCTAAACCAGGTTCTGCACTATTAAGTATTGTTGGAATATTGTCTGAGGTAACATTTCCATTATTCCAGGACTGTTTGCTGGCTGCACAGGAGGTACTTCGGTTGTAATCAAATCATCATGACTGAAAGAGGCGAGTGCAATGGGATCATTGGAGAAGCTTTCGTTTTCATTATTTGTAGGAGAATCTCCTCTGGGTGCCAAGTCTCGTACGGAAACAGTAGTTTCACGACCATCAGGTAGCCTCACATGCGCGTAATCCAGGTTTGCTTCCAGCAGTTCCACTTCTTGCACAGTAGGTTCATATTTGCTATTTCTGGCAAAATTTTTCATCAGTACTGGACCAGGATGAGACAGCCATGTTGGTAAAGAGCACCCATTGCATGATCTTCTTGTATGTGAAAACATTCGTTCATGTGGAGTGGAATTCGTTGAAGTACACAGCAAAGAACGAATAGAATGCAGTGCTGTCTGCAGTACTTCTTCCCATTGCTCTATTTTCATTCCCTTTGACTTTAATGCCAGTTGGATGGTTTTCCAGATAATCCCATTGTACTGTTCTACCTGGCCATTTCCTTCTGGGTTATAAGGTGTGGTTCGGCTGTTTGCAATATTGAGTAATGTTAGGAAATCTTTCAATTCACGTGACATGAATGATGTACCCCTGTCTGAGTGGATAAATGCAGGCATCCCAAATATTGAAAAGATGTTCTTCAAATTAGCAATAACTGTAGAAGCAGAAATATCGGAGCAAGGAATTGCAAAAGGGAATCTTGAGTACTCATCTACAACTGTAAGGAGGAAACGGTGTCTGGAAGATGAAGGCAAAGGACCTTTGAAATCTAGATTCAATCTCTGAAAAGGAGCAGTTGCTTTGATCAGTCTTCCTACTGATTTACAAAAGCGGGGTTTTTCTTCGTTACAGCAGGTGCATGACTTTGTAACTCTCTTGATCTCCTCCAGGGAGAAAGGTAAATTTCTAGATCTGACCCAATGATACATGCGGGTGATTCCGGGATGACACAATGCATCGTTAAGTTGATTCAGACTTACTTCAGGGCAAGTGGCAGCAATTATCCTGGATAAAGCATCAGCTGTAGCATTTTTATTTCCAGGGCAGTAGAGAATATCATACGTAAAGCAAGCAAGTTCTAACCTCCATCGCATAATTTTGTCGTTCTTTATCTTACTATTATGATGTTGGTCGGACATGAAAGAAACTGATCTCTGATCGGTAAAAACTTCAAAATGCCTCCCAATCAAGTAGTGGCACCAGTGTTTCAGTGACTCTACAATGGCATATGCTTCTTTCTCTACAGCACAGTGTTTACGTTCAGATTCATTCAGAGTCCTAGAGAAGAAAGCTACAGGATGCTGAGCCTGACTGAGGGTGCCTCCTATAGCAAATTCAGAAGCATCTGTTTCTACTCTGAATGGAATATTATCTTTGATGGCAGCTAAAGAAGCATTACCTATGGCCTGTTTTAAAAAATTAAATGCTTTCACAGCCTCCTCAGGGAAAGGAAAAGGACCTTTGCATAAGAGACGGCGAATCTTTTCAGAGAAGTTGGGTATCCAACGACTGTAGTGAGCAAACATACCAAGTGCCCGTTGTAAAGAAACTGTATCATTAGTTGTAGGTAGCTTCATTAAAGGTGCAAGTCTGTCTGAGTCAGGTTTTATTATTTTATTTGCTATAAAGTAGCCTAGTAACTTGACAGATCTTGTAGAAAAGGTACACTTTTCCTCAGTCAGAGTCAAGTTATATTTTTTTGTGGTGGCCAAAAATCTTTCTAAGTTGAGATCATGTTCGGCCTGATCTTTTCCGCAGATGGTGACGTCATCAATATATGGAAAAGTACCATCCAACTGTTCATCAGAAATTATCTGGTCTATTATCCTTTGAAAACTGCTACTCCATTTGTAACGCCAAAGGGAATGCGTAGAAATTGAAATAGTTTGCCATCAGCCTCAAAAGCGGTGAAATATTTTTCTGAATTCATTAGTGGTACTTGCTGATAAGCACTTCTTAAGTCAATTGTGCTAAACACTTCATACGTAGCAACTTTAGATATCAGTTCTTCAATTCTTGGAAGAGGGTAGGCATCCAGCAAAGTAAATTTGTTTATTGTTTGCAAATAGTCCACGACCATTCTGGGCTTGTGGTGTTCACCTCTCACCACAAAAGCTTGGGAACGCCAAGGAGACTTGCTTGGTTCAATTACTCCTTCTTCAAGAAGTTTTTGTATTTCAGAGGCAATGAACTGCTTATCTTCAGCAGACTGGCGTCTTGATTTTGTGATCACAGGCTTACAATCGGGTGTCAAGTTGGAGAACAGAGAGACAGGCGGGACAAGAGCAACTGCTAATGAGCATATTTCCAGAGGTGGTCTGTTACCATCAAATTTAATTTGGACCCAGGAATGGTCTTTTAATATATCGTGTCCAATTAAAAAATCAGCACACAGGTTTTTCATAATGAGTACCTCCACATCTGCATATGTATGCGATTGTAACTGTACAGTTACACTACAGCAGCCTGTAATGTCCGAGCTTAGAGAGGAATTTGCTAATCGTGATTTTTTCAAAGAATGGTATTACTTGAATTTTGCATTTTTGTATAAGGCAGCTATTAATAAAACTGAGGGAACTGCCAGTATCAATGAGGGCACTGAGTTCAACCCCATTCACAAGAACTTTACTTATAGACTTTTGAAGGCAGTGAGAAATAGCAGATGTAGATGCCAATGTATAAGTTGATGCAGTGGACATTGTAAAACTAAGTTGGGGTTTTGATTTGCACACTCTCTGATAATGGCCTTTTTTGCCACATTGGTGACACAGGGCATTTTTAGCAGGACATAGGTTTCTCAAGTGGCGATTATTTCCACAAAAAAAGCATTTTCCGGTACGGACAGGAGTAGCAGCAGCCAACGAAATATTTTCGACGCTGTTCGTCACGTGTTCAACAGCAGCTACGGGTGTACAGTTTGACAGGGAGGTGGATGAATATGTGGACGAATGATGCTCTACTAATTCTAACGATCTAGCTTGGTCGTAAGCATTTTCAAGAGAGATTGTAGAATTTTCTAGTAAGCGTTCTCTAATGCGGGAGTTCTTTAATCCTCGGATGAAGGCATCTCTAATATACTCATTTTTGTTTTGTTCAGCCGTTACAGCTTTGAAATCACAGTCTTTGCTCATTTGCTTTAGTATCTGTAAATATTCGGTGACCGATTCACCCGATTCTTGACTTCTGGATGCAAGACAATGTCTGGCAAAAATTTCATTTCTCTTCGTAACATATATAGTGTCCAAAATGGCGATAGCGTCTTCAAATTTTTCACAGTCGCTAATATGAGAATATATAGTCGCAGATATATAATTACACAGAAGTTGGAGTTTATTCTCTGTCGTCACTTCTCTACATTGTGTTAGAAAATTGGAAAATGTCCGCTTCCAGTGTTTCCACTTTGCCTCAGAACCGACACACGTGGGATCGGCATCGAATCTGTCTGGTTTCAAAAGTTCTTCCATCTTTCAGGAAATGAGTTGCTCAATGAATTTATTTTGTAGATTAAAATGTAATAAATATAAACATCAATTAGAAGAGATTAAGAGTAGACTTTAATCTACAAAAATACACATACATAAGCTGGCTTACACATGCTGACAATCCATCTCTAGACTATGAATGTAAACAAGACTGTAGTGTTGCCACTTCACAGTAATAGTGGAGTTGCCACTATATGAGAAATATAATGACAATCAAATATATGACAGGAACATCCATCATATTCATGCCCTAAATGGGCATTTGAAAAAGAAATCCAGTCAATACGTGCTACACAAAGAATCTCATACCCTGAAGCTCGTAAAATAATAGAAGCTCGTACACCAAAACCTGGCCTATCCTATGCTGCAATAGTAAAATCTACAAAATCAATAGCCATTCAAACACACTCTTCATCAAATATTTCCACCATCAATACCTCAACAAGTAAACAAACTACTCTTAAACAGAACAAACCTTGATCTACATCCCCAAAAACTCCACCAAAGAAAAAGGTAACAAGTAATAGCTCCACCCAAGTCACACCACAACTTAGTAAAACAGCCACTTACAAATTAAAATATAACAAATTTAGCAAGAAAAAAGTACCTCCACAGCCACATATTGATGACAGTATTTTAAGACTTGACCCATCAGAAACAGATATTAGTGATGAAGAATCGATGGAACATGGAGAAATAAAACCGCCTGATATCTCTGCAGGGATTACAAAGGAGACGCACAATGCCCATAACATTACATAATTATGGCATTGTTGCTCTCATGGAACTGCCACGGCTTTCAGAATAAAATTGATGACCTGAAAACACTTCTCTATGACCTCAATCCCGCCTGCTTTGCTCTTCAAGAAACTTATCTAAAAGCTGATAAACGTCCGACCGTTCTCAATCCTGCAGTTACACACTCCCTGCCTTGTGCTCTGTTTTTACAGCTGAATTGCTCGCCATTTATGAAAGCCTCATGATACCCCACTATGGAGCATATCGCAGATACCTTACCTACAACCTTTCGAAGGCTTTGCAAAGCAGGATACTGATCCTAAAGTCTACCAACAGTTGTTCTCTGATCACAACAACAAATATGGAAAATATGAAAAACTATACACTGATGGCTCCAAAACTGGGAATCACGTCGGTTTTGCCTTCGTGGGTAAAAGTCATACTGGTAGCTATACTCTACCTCCCTTTTGCTCCATCTTTACTGCCGAATTACTTGCCATATACGAAAGCCTTCTGTACATCTCGAGAACGAACACAAAGAATTTTATCATCTACTCTGACTCCCTTAGTGTTCTAGAAAATCTGAAATCCGGCCCCCTAACACATAACTACATGCATAAAGTTATACACAAGTATGATCAGCTTATAAACCGTGGGTACAGTGTTCTCCTCTGTTGGGTACCCAGTCACATCAGGATCCTGGGAAATGAAAAAGCGGACACACTAGCCAAGCATGCGACCCTCCCGTACACCGGCAATCCATCCTACAGCGACATAAAGTCCAGTATCTCCAGCATTGTAAAAGGCATATGGGTCGATAAATGGGACAATGAAACGGGGAACAAACTTCGTTCTATTCGCCCAACTCTCGCACACTGGTCATCTCATCCCTATCGCAGGCTAGATGTCATCTTAACACGTCTCCGCATTGGTCATACGCGGCTTACTCATAAGCACCTACTCCTGGGCGACCCTGCCTGACCAGTATCTGGATGGGAGCCCCCATCCAGATGCCTTTGTTTCACTTCTTCTCTATTTTAAACACCTTTTGGTTTTTACTTCCCACCTTTTTAGTCTTTACGTTTTAGCTTTACTAGGTGTTTTTGGTACCTTTTATTTGAATACATAATGATTTGATTTTAACTGCTTGTCTGGTGCAGCATGTCCTTTTTGGACCTTGTGCCAATAAACATCAACAAACCAACCAACCAACTAAAATAAAAGTAAAAGACTCAACTAAATTTTTAGGTGTATATCTCGACAAAAAACTTACGTTTGCTAACCACATTTCCTATATCAGCAGCAAGTGCGAAAAAAATCTTAACATCTTAAAACTATTGACCAATACCTCTTGGGGGGCTGAAGGAGATGCCCTTCTGCGCATCTACCGGGCTGTTATACGCTCAAAATTGGATTACTGCTGCTGCATATATGGGTCCGCCCGCCAATCAGTTTTAAAGAAGCTTGACACTGTCCATCATACCGCACTGCACATTTGCTCCGGTGCTTTCCAGATGTCGCCTGTACAGTCTCTCTAATCATTTGTTATGAGCCATCTCTCACCCACATACGTCATAAACTATCACTAAACATACTTTCGTATACTCTCTCATCCCTCGCACCCATTGACAAATTCTCTTTTAGACAATCACCTAGAACGTTTTTATTCTAACCGTCCATCTTGTATTCCTCATTTCGGCCTGAGGATTCGTTGCGGATAAAGTCTCGGCCTGAGGATCAAGTCTTAGTGGAACCCAGTTAGCAGATGTTAAAGTCTGTGCTAACTCTCCTCTTGAACCACCTTGGGCAGCCTCTCAGATTCTATACATCAAACCCTTCAAAGGCTTTGCCAAGCAGAATACACATCCACAAATATACCAGCAACTCTTCCAACATGAAAAACACAAGCACATAGCTACCAAGTGTTCCGTTTATACGGATTCGTTCCATTTTTTGAGCTTCGTTCCGTAAATACGTTTTTAAGCCAAAATGTTCCATTTTTCAGCTTCTGTGTAAGGATTTTTAAAAATTAAAAGAAAAAAGAAAGAACATGTACATTTTTAGCTTTTGGTAAATCATTTATCCTTGTAAATAAGGCAATAAATTTATTTGAATGATATTTATCTTATTCTTTCAAGTATTTATTACATTAAGCATTTAAGTCTTGTAGAAATAAGTTAAGAATAATTTATTTTTATAAATTAATGATTATATAGGCACATCATCTCTCTACACGTGATGATTTAATTCTGTTGATGTAAGATTTTTAACTGTATATTTAATCATACATTTAATGACCAACGCACAGTGTTCCTTATTTCTGATTTTATGACCACGTGTTGTGTTCCTTAATCTTTTCCTGGAAGGTTGGCAGCTATGCAAGCACAAACACCAAGAAGAAATCTACACTGATGGCTCTAAATGTGGGAATAATGTTGGCTTTGCCTATGTTAGCTGTTCTCAATCCTGCAGTTACACACTCCCTGCCTTCTGCTCTGTTTTTACAGCTGAATTGCTCGCCATTTATGAAAGCCTTTTACACATATCTCGTACCAACAAAAAACATTTTATTATTTATTCAGATTCTTTAAGTGCCCTGGAAAGCCTGAAATCCGACTCTATTCTTCACAGCTACAGAGCCAAAGTCCAACAACTGTATAGCCACCTAACAAATCGTGGCTTTGCTATCCGTTTCTGCTGGGTTCCTAGTCATGTTGGGATGTCAGGCAATGAAGAGGTCGACGCTTTGGCAAAGCATGCGACCAACCCTTATCCAGAACCATTACCCTACACTGACATAAAATCTGGCATATCGAACAGCATAAAAGAAAGTTGGTTCAATGAGTGGAGCTGTCAAACTAGTAATAAACTTCACACCATCCATCCCTCCATCACCCACTGGCTATCACAGCCTTACCGTAAATTTGACGTCAATTTGACTCGCCTTCGTATCGGCCACACGAGGCTTACTCACAAACACCTTCTTCTTGGAGAGCCTGCCCCTCCGTGTACACACTGCAATACTCATCTTACTATATGTCATATTCTGACATCTTGTACAACTTTTAACAATTTTTATCATACTTATTTTAACTGTTCTCATCCCAAACTTGACATCATATTGGGTGAAACTCCGCACTGTAATTTGTTTGCATTTCTTCGATGCATCAATATTTTTTACACAGTGTGAAGTATAACTTTTCTCTGACTGGTATCTGGATGTTGATAATGAACTAAATAAGTTCATTAGTTCATTATCAACAGGTATGGTGGTATTTTAGTTCATTATCAACAGGTATGATGGTATTTTAGTTCATTATCAACAGGTATGGAAAATCAAAAAATCAGTCTTGGAGCAGAAAAATCTCACTTTAGGAGCAGTTCAAATGCATAATTATAGCAAGAAAATGTAGTTTTGTAGCAGTTAATTTCAATTAAAAGGCAGTTTAAAGCTTGTGTTAAAGCTTTGTGTGATGCTTTCAACTTGTGTGTGATTAATAGAAGTGTAATAAACAGTAAAAAAAAAAGGGGGGGGGGTAATTGTAGTAAACTTAAGAAAACATATATATATTCTAAGTTAGAAAACATTTATTACTAGATATGAGAAGAAGAAGAAGAAAAAAAAAAAGACTTGGTTTAAATTAATCAAATCTAAGTGCATTTTTTGTTTGTGGTTGAGACAATTGATAATTGTAGATGCCTATTTTTTTCTAATTCTTTTTAGTATTTCGACATGTTATATTTAGATTCTTTTAAAAGAACTTGACCACTTTCTATTATAAATATGTCTTTTTTGTGTAAACCATCTGAAATCATTTGGTTGGCTCGATCCAACATATTTTGTGATGCTGAAATGCGTTTGTCAAGTTCAACTGCTTCTTTTTTCAGATTTGTAGCTGGATCATCTTGCTGTTCCTTGATCCAATTTTCTTTTCTGACCTATTACTTTAGAGTTTTTAAACGTTCTCTATATTGTGAGCCAGCATTCTTGACTGAATTTAGCAGATCAGTGTTTATTTTCAAATTTTCAACATTACCGCTTAGTCTTTTTATATGACTTTTCATGTGACGTATACGATTGATGCTTTCAACTTTTAACAAAGAATGCCCTTCTAATATATTTTTATTATAGCTGAAGCCACGCTCACACTCTGCATTGCCGTGTGCTAATGATAATAATGCTTTCACAAGCATTGGTAATCTTTTAAATCTCAATTTGCCGACTTGATCTTTAATTTCAAATATATTCTGCCAATAATGGTCTATCCTCATATACGATGTGGCAGTGTGATTTCCTACTTCTACTGAATCATTCTCAGAATCAGTTAACACACTGCTATTATCACTTGTTTTTTCAAAATTAAAGTCCAATTCAATAGTTTGTAGCAAAAGCCATTCATCAACAAGTGATGAGACATCAGAGCTTTCTATTACTTGAGGAAGTTCTGAAGCAAGTATCCTTAAAACCTGGGATGATCTTTCTGCCAATCTATATAAAGGGTGTAACAATTTTAAATTTTCTAAGAATTTATTATTCAGGGGAAGAGATTTTAAGACTTTGAGCACAAGCTATATAGAAGGATCTTGCAGCTTTATGAAATGTGTATGGCATTTCTGTTTGCAGCTGATAATTAATTCTTTTTGAGTATCCAGACCTATTTCAGGTGTCTTTAACCATAAACTTCCATCTAAGATATCAAGAGATTGCAGTTAAAAAGCAGTCTTGTTTATGAAAGCTTCTGGTTTAATGAAACGTCCCAATAATTTTTTTTCTAAGTGTAACAAATTCATTATACAGTATGGGACCTTTTATCCGGCAACCTCGGGACCGACCTCATTCCGGTTTATGGAATTTGCCGGTTTTCGGGTCGCTGCCGAAAAATTAACCGTTTGTACACAGTACAATTAAAAAAGAACCGTCTTTAAGTACAAGTAGCTTTTATGAAAATTACTGCATCTAATTATGTAAATAGAAAAGCATTCATAATAGATTTTAAAATAAAAATAATTAAATTTATCAAAACTTACTGTAAAATAAAACTTCAATGCTGCGAATCGAGGTATCCACGTCCTCTGATAGATATGCACAATGATCGCTACGGAAGAGAACCGTCCCCGCTACCGCCGCGCCGTTACGCACACTCACCTCCTCATATGGATTACAAAGACAGTAGAAATTACATAGCTTACGTGATGGCCAAAAACAATATACCTCGTTCGCTCCCTTGATAACATCATTGTGATGACATTTAAAATCAGTTGCAGACCTTTTAAAATAAGGTTAAATATTGAAGAAAAATACTAATTGAAAAAAATCTGCGTATATAAATAGTGAAATCTCCATCGGGAAGTACTAGCTTCCGTAATTGGAGCTCTCCCATAAAGCAGCTGGAAATTTCAGATTTAATTACGAAAATACGTTAAGAAAATGCCCACTATTACAAAACAAAATTAAAAAAGCGAGACCGTACAGTTAGATCATGTGCAATTTTGAAAGGAAAAAAAGTAACCATTAAATTGCAAAAACATTTATTCTTTATTTTGTTTGAACATTTCACTTATCTTTAGCTGTTTTAAATGTTTAGGTTTTTCTTTTAACAAAGTTTCTTGAATTTTGTAAACTGACATTATATCATGCTCTTGAAAAAAAGATTTTTGTTCCATACCACGGATAAGTTCACGTGTCAGTTCTATACAACGCTTGATAGAAATCTTTTCATTATTCTGCATGCTGTCATCATCATCATCTGTATCATCCGATTCTGAATAGGAATTTTTCTGTAAAACCATGTCCACAATCTCATCGTTCGTTAATTGGAATGCAATTGGCGCATTTTTATCGACATTTAAGCATTCCTGTATTGCCTCTTCGTCGATAAAGCATGTTGTTTGAGTAGGCATGTTTTTAACATACTGCAATAATTCTTCAGTAAATATTTTTTCTTTAGAAATGCAGAAACCATCAAATTCTTTCTCTACACCTTCTCTTTCTAGCAAAATTGAAGGTGGCCAAATATTATGCCAAGCAATTATTAGTGTTTCTTGTTTGATGTTTTCCCAAGCGTGAGCAATACTCCAAAGAGCATCCTTCATATTAAAGCACTTAAGAAAATCTGCCATTCCGTTTCCCAAATTTGTGTGATCTAAATATTTTTTAATGAAAGCCGCTTTATAGGAGCATTTCAAAGAATTTAGGATCCCCTGATCCATAGGCTGAATCAAAGATGTGCAGTTTGGGGGCAAAAACAAAACTCGCACATTATCCTTTTCTAGGAGAGCAGCATCAGGATGCGCTGTACAATTATCTAAAACGAGCAAAATTTTAGAGTCAGTAGGTAAACCTACTTTTTTACAGTGGTTTTTAGCCTCCAGTAGAAAAATATTTTCGAACCACTCAGTGAACACTTCCTGCGTCATCCATGCTCGTTTATTACTTTTGTATAGCAGGGGCAAAATCTTCACTTTTTTCAGCGCTCTAGGTTTGGCGCTTTTGCCTATAGCTAATAATTTGCACTTGTGAGTGCCAGCGGCATTACTACAGGCAAGGACTGTAAAACGTTCTTTACAATCTTTAACACCTGAAGGAGCGTGTTCTTCAGATGTTACGTATGTTTTTCGTGAGATATTTCCAGAATAATCCGGTCTCGTCTGCATTGTATACGAGTTCCGGCGAATACGCACCTTCAGAAATTATATTACAAAAATCTTCAACAAATAATTCAGCACTTTCGTGATCTGCAGAGGCTTTGTCTCCACAAATGCTTAAGATTCGCAATCCATGACACTTCTTAAATTTGTTAAACCAGCCAGAAGAATATTCGCATTCCTTTTCAATTCCAATTTGTTTGTGGAATATTTTGGCTTGCGCAATAATAAGTGAGCGATTCAATGGAACTTTTTCAGATCTTCTTTGCCGGATCCATTCCATTAAAACTTGATCGACATCAAGATTTCTTGGCTGATGCAACGTTTTCCGATCTTTCATCAAAACCGGAGAATCACTTTTGGAGTAAAACTCCAAAATTGCAGTTTTCTGCTTTTTTAAATCGTAATTCGTAGAACTTCCGACTCCATATTCATGGCAGAGCGATTTCACAGACGTTCCACTCTCTAACTTTTTAAGTAGCTCTACCTTCTCTTTGATACTGAGAGCAACACGTTTTCTTTTTTTATGCTCACTTAAATCATAATTTTCATTAATCCTTTTAGACATAATTATATGAGAATAAGACTTGGAATAAATAAAATAGGTTGTATAATCTACACTTGGAAAAGGATAAAGGTTTCACAGCCTACGAGCAATTGCGTTTTCTCTGTTGAAAAAGGGAATCAGCTAGTGCATGGTAATCTTTAACCTATTGGTCATTGCTCACCGGGTCTCCTCCACAATGCCCTTGCCGTGGTATTCTCAAACATCCTCTACATACGGGAGCCACCAGGAAGGGTTTCGCAGAATTCTCTGGTTTCGAAACTGTCCCCGACTATTCTCCTCCCACCCACAAAGATACCGAGACATTCTGAGTCACGCCGAAGTAGAGAAGTAATCCGCTTTGGCTGGTCAAAAAACCGCCTGCTTTCTCCCAACCAGGGCCGGCCCAAGGGGGGTGCGAACATTGGCGCCGCAGAATATTTCCCAGGGGAGGGAGGGAAGGAAGACTACTTCAACGTATAGTTACCATGTTAGAAAGAGCAAAAAAAAGCAAGGGAAAACACTGCATACAAAAATACAGGAGTGGTGGGGCATTGCCCCCCCTTGCCCTATGCTGCCGGCGCCCATGGGTGCGATGGCGAATGTAGGCGATCGCCTTAGGCCGCACGTTTATAGAGGCCCCGTACCCGGGCCATTTTATTGCTATCTCATAAGACATGATAGAGAAGTCCCGCTGTTGCGCTTCGCCTGGGGCCCCTCGGGCCGCCTCTGTCCCAACACACACAGCTGCAACGTAACCCATAACAGGAAAAGGAAAAACTGATTCATTAAAAGGACACAGGGACATCATTTAAATAAGTAACAGCTCGACTATCCGGAAAGCATGGGAAACGCCGAATGCCGGATAAGCGAAAATTCCTGATAGTTTAGCTTGTAAAAAAAAAAAAAAAAAAATATTTGTCGAAAAAATCTGTTAAGGGGGGGGGGGGGGGGATCTAATCGAAAATATTTTGGAATGCTAATCAATTCATGGTGAAAAACACTCATAAATAAAAATAGATCGGTGCACATGGGCGTACCGATCTATTTCTAATTGTGTGTTTTTAACAAAGTTTTTAATTGAATTTATGATAATATTCGTTTAGATTGCACTGTTACAAGTCAATAATATCTTTGCATCATTGGGGAGGAAAATAATAGAGAAGGATAAAAAAAAAAAACAGTGATGTTTTCTCTGTCCTCCCCTCCTTCCCTCTCGAGATTTCTGTTCAGAGATAACACAGTTGAATCATCGGAATGCCGATGGGCGAAATAAGTAGGCCAGGACTCACTAGCTACAAATATGTAATCAGCACTTTTCCTGTTTTGTCTATCGGCACTCAGCTGATTTTTCTGTGTGCTCTTCGGCACAGCTGTAAAATGTTTTGTTTTTGTAACGTGTGTCGGTCTTTTTTTTGTGAGCATTTTGTCTGTTTATTTTTTTTATACTACCATAATTCATACAAATATTGATATCCTCTAGCAGTTAGAAATTTGCAGCCTCTTCCCCGTTCTAAGTTTGGACAGCTGTGGTTCACAGTAGGAATTAGTCATTGGAGAAGACTCCCCCCCCCCCCCCCCGGTTTGGGGGGGGGTAGGAGAAGCCTAAATTTTCCGGTTACTTGAATGCCCGATAGTCGAGCTTTTACGTAGTGGAAAAAAGTATTTATCTAGATCAGTGAGACTTAAATTAAAAAAAAAAAAAAAACAGAAATCGAGAAAAGTGCCGGTTTTTGGAACTTTCCGGTTTTCGGAATTCCAGATAAAGGGTCCGATACTGTACTTGTATATTGTTCTTAAAATTTTAGAAAAATTTATCTTGGCCTGCCAAACTTTTTTTTTTTTCAATTTTTGGCCCGCAGCCGAAAAAGTTTGCCCATCTCTGGTTTATATGATAGTTTCAAGTGCTGTGTAGAGTTATTAAATCAGCCGAATATTTGTTCTGATGTTAAACAAATACTCTCTGGTACCTGAATTAAAGGATTAAGAAATCATTGAATTGAATTAAGTGATTTTGGGGGAAATTCTGTAAAAGTTGATAAAGCTCTTAAGTTACTTCTTGGAGCTGACACAGACACGAAATTACTTATGGGTAAAATTGTAAAGTTAAAATATCTGGACTTATACCATCTCGTCGCGCTAGCAAATATCCAAAGTGTACTATAACTGCTATAATGGCATAGTGAACGCCGCCAAATATTTCTACTGGCAGCCAATAATCCAGCTGGATGAGAACCGGCTTTAAAATAATCTGCATTTTAATTATTTTTCATTTTCAAGATATTAGTTAGTCTGTTTTGGAAAAACGAATAATCGCTAATTCTAAACTCCTGTTGTCTAAGCGAACTTACTATTTGAGAATTGTCAACTTTGTGTAACACATTGAGTTACTTATTTCATATAGTTTTTATTTTGGCATAAAATGGGCGTAATTCTAACTCATGTTTGTAAATTTCACGCGATTCTAGATACTTGGAAACGCTTTGTTGCAAAGGAATGAATGATTTTATGCCAAATCTGGCAACCATTCTGTTTATTTTTTCAGTTTTTTATTAATATCTGCTAAAATAATTCGATTTTCGCAATTTAAATCAGCTTAGCAGGTTCCACGGAGTTTTTTGAATCTGTGGGCACCTTAGTCGAAACTCAAATCCCTACGGTTTAGGAGGAGATAGGTCAACAAGCTTTAACAGCGCCAGCGGCCTTTACTTTTTTTTAGAATAGAGAGATACCCAAATTAAATTTCATACTGTTCTGAAAACTCGCGGAATCTTTTCGCAATCGAAAGATTTCGTTTTGTGTACACAGCTATTCTCATGTCCATGCAAACGAATTATTTGTGAAAAAAAAAATGATAATAAACTGTGTAATCTGGAAAAGCTTTTTTAAACGAATTTGAATCCCAATTGTATGATGTCATATTCACTTGAAAAGGGTAATTTTGTCACGCAAATAATTTACTTTTTTGACTCTCGGAAATAAAATGGTGATGAAAATAGCAAAAAATCGCTTAAAAAGGAGAGAACGGGTGGATTTTCAGATTTTTAAGGAAGCGCAAATTATTTTCTATATTTTTATACATGATCATAAAAATTTTCAAGCGGATCGTGCAAACGGTGAAGAAGTTATTAGGCTTTTTGTGTTAACGTTTGTAAATTTCACGCGATTCTAGATACTTGGAAACGCTTTGTTGCAAAGGAATGAATGATTTTATGCCAAATCTGGCAACTATTCTGTTTATTTTTTCAGTTTTTTATTAATATCTTCTAAAATAATTCGATTTTCGAAATTTAAATCAGCTTAGCAGGTTCCTCGGAATTTTTCGAATCTGTGGGCACCTTAGTTGAAACTCAAATCCCTACAGTTTAGGAGGAGATAGGTCCACAAGCTTTGACAGCGCCAGTGGCGGCGACAGCGGCCTTTACTTTTTTTTAGAATAGAGAGATAACTTAATATTTATATAAATGTTAAATTATATTATACTACAAAATTGGTAAGATACAAATATGTGTGACAAAGTTAAAACAGATATATTTAAATTCAAATTCTTACTACAGTAAAAGCTAGATTATCTGGCATTTAACCGGAAAATTTCAGCTTCCCTCTTATTTATTTATTTATTTATTTATTTTTTGTGGGGGGGTCTTCTTAAAAGATTGATTAACTCTTACTGTGAACCGTAACTAAGTACGAAAGGGGGGGGGGGGGTACAAATTTCAAACTGCCAGAGGATATTAATAATTCCATGAATCGTGGTGATATATAAAAAAACAAGCAGATGAAATGCTCTCAAAACTCAATACGACAGACGTACATACAAAAACAAAACATTTTACAACTGCGGAGCTGGAGGAGAAAAATCAACACGTCAGCTCTGTGCGGATAGCATTAATTAATATTCCCCTTCTACATTCCAATGATTCAACTGTGTTATCTTTGAACAGAAACTCAAGAGAGGAAGGGGGGGAGGGGACGCTTCTTTGCGGCCTCAGCAGCTCGTTATCGGAGTTTTGTTTTGTCTCCGGCTCGATTTCCACAGTAGTAGAATGAAAACAAATTTTCGTATTTGTAAACTGACGTTTTTAAACTTTCAAACAGCGAGCGAGAATTTCGCACTGGTGGGAAATATTTTGCAGCGCGAGAATACCTCGCGTAGTAATATTTTTTGTGTGAGACTTTAAAAAAATTATGCGAGATTCTCACGCTTTAGCTGGAACCCTGTAAAAATACCTTTCACTCTCCTGTTATGTCATTAGATGACGGGCAGAATGGCATGGGAAAGAAATATGCACTGTGATGATTCAAAGCAGGGGAACAGCTACAAAATTATACCTTTGTTTAGACTAATTTTTTTTAAGTGTACAGTAAATTTTCTTTGTATTTATTTTTTTTCAGTACAATTTTCAATTTTTATAGTTTATTTCTCATCAATTTAGCACAAAATGTGTTGTATGCCGAAATCAACGTGCGTTAACAGTACCCATGTAATTTTGAAAAATATTGATAGTCTGCTTCAGAATATCCGCAGATAATACGGCGCCGCGGATTATACGATGCAATTTTTTTTTCTGAGCTGATAAAGCCGCTTGCGGATTATGCGCCGATGCGGATTATAGGCAGGAAATTATGGTAAGTCTCTCTCGCCTCAATTTAAGTACAATTCATAGTACACATAGTATATTTATTTCATAATCAAAATTTTGGAGAATTTTCATTTAGGCATCGCATAAAAGCAACAATGTAATGAAAAAAAAATTTTAAAAATTGTGTATGGTCTGCTTTACTTAAAATATGAAAGTAAAGAAAAAAGAACTTTTAAGAATGTTTATAAGGTGTGTCCCAAAATGATAGTGCCACTCAAATATTTTGGCTTATGCAAAGGAGTCCACAAATGAGGTACTGCACAAATAAAATTAATATTAGATGGGTTTTACATTATTAAGCATAAAAAATTTACCATAAATCGGAACATAAAAAATAATAGAAATTTTTTTCAGTACAGTAGAAGATCTTTATAATGCAAACCTCGAAACGCAAGGTTTTGCATTATATAGAATTTTGCGTTATATGGATCATTCACTTATATCATTAAACTTCCCTAGTAAACATATTAAAATATAGCTAGAACACATAAATATAATGCTTAAAACTTTTTTTAAATACAAATACTACTTTAAAAAACAAAAAAATGGAATTTATTTATTTACAGAAAAAATAAATAAATTGAAATTACCAAAAGCATTAAAGTTTATTTGTTAAACAATATATTAATTTTGATTTGTTTTAGAATTTGCAATCTCTCAACAAATAATTTTTCTTGCAGCCTTTGAACAGGTAATAATTTTATTTTGGTTACGCAGTCTTGTGTTTCTAGGAATTTAAAATATTGATCTCTTATGGAAATTTCTTCAGATTCTGAAAGTTTTTCAACTTTCTCTCCAGCATTTGATTCTGTTTCAGAATTGTTTTCCTCTTGTTTTGAAACAGAGGAAATTATTTCAGCACTGGTCAAATGATTAACAATTTGTGACTTATCATCCATTACCAAATATTCAAAATGTTTTCTTCATGCAGGTTTGCAAACTGAGTACTTTCCATTTTGTACACAATGCATTAGTTCAGCAGTTTTCATTTTAACTAAAGATGGCTTAAATCCAGTTCCAAAATTCAGTTTTAAAATAGTGTTACATTGAGAAAACTCCCCTACTTCTCATACACTTTTTAAAAGTATTTTACTGTCAATATTGAGACATAAGCATATCGTCGGGCAGGGGGCGGGGGCGTGTGCCAACCCCCCCAACTTTGTTTAGAAAACCATTAAACCATTCATTTTAAAACCTTTCTTCTTGCCAAACTTAAAGAAACATGGCTATTTTTACTTTAGAATATGCTATGTGCATTCTCCCACCCACACGCACACACATTAAAAAAAAAAAAAAAAAAAAAAAAAAAACTTTTGGTGATGCTACGCCTATGATTTAGGAAGCCAAGTAACGGCATACGATTTAATATAAAACAAATCAATTTACAAAGAGAAATATAACTAAATAAATAAACGTCTGTTTGGGAAGTCAATGGTAGAGGAGGGAGAAAGAGAGTGGTTCGGTAGTGGAGGGAAAAAGGGAGAGGTTTGTGGTTTTATTAAAGTAAACATTCCTTCCTCTTCCACCCGGCCGGCCAGCTGTTATGCTGATAATGCATGCATGGGAGAATAATTGTTTATTTTAAGCTTGGCATGTTGTGGGATTTATCTAATGTCTCAAAATTAATTCCCCAGGAAAGCAATTAAAAAAAAGCAGATTGTAGAAATTTCTTAATTGTGATTTTCTCTGTTTACATCCGCAGTGTTAATGTGTTAATGCGGTTTATGGAGAATTGCGGTTTATAGAATTGCGGTATATCGATCTTCTACTGTATTTGTAACTAAAAAAAAAAACTCCCAAAATGATAGAGCCACATGTATAAAATTACCAGATATGCAAATTTTATTTTGCTTGCACTGTTTAGCTGTCTTGCTACCACTATTAAAATGAGAGTTTTAGATGCTTTTACACCATCTATCGACATGCGATTGCATTTCTTTCTGAAATTTAATGTTGATATGGTTATGTTAATCATTATCTGAGTTTGAAAGAGGAAAGATTGACAGATTATATAGAAATAAACTGTCTATTAGAGCAATTAAACATTCTCATCACGTTGTAGTGAATTATTTGAATTCCCATGGTACGAGCGGAACCAAGAAATCTACAGGTCGCCGTCCAGCGCTGATGTCAAGACAGAAAAGTTCCATTATTCACCGGATAAGCAACTCCAGCACCAGTATCAGACAAGTAGCTTCTTCTCCTGATATACATGTATCAAAAAGTACAGTGCATCATGTACTAAGAAAGTGTAAACATCTTTGGTATCGGAAAATGCAAAGACAACCGAAACTGACATTACTCCACAAGACAAAGAGAGTTATTTGGGTGAAGTATCACATGTCGTGGACTCAAAACAGGCATAAAATTATCTGGAGTGATGAAAAAAGTTCAATTTTGACAGACCAGATGGTTGGAAATATTATTGGTGTGATCTAGAAAAGATAAAATTAGTTTCTCTAAGCGACAACAAGGAGGTGGAGGAATAACCGTCTGGGGAGGATTTAACGCAAGTGCAAAAACGCCAATAGTCTTTCCAACAGGTCATTTGAATGCTCGAAAGTATCAAGAACTATTAAAGGATTATCTTTTACCTTTCTTTGAACTACTAAATGACTCAACTGCACAATTTCAACAAGGTAATGCTCCGCCTCATAATGCAAATTCGACCTGGGAGTGTTTTTTAGCCAATGGAATTCCTGTAATGGACTGCCCTCCATGTTCTCCAGATCTCAATCCGATGAGAACATGTGGGCAGCAATTGCACAAAAGGTCTATAAACATGGTCGGCAGTACCATTCAGTGTCAGTACTCAAACTCACAATCCTTAAAGCTTGGGATGACTTGCCTGTACAACAGTGCCAAAATCTATCCGATTCAATGCCTAACATGTGATCGACATCATTACCAAACATGGTGGATTTAATTGTTGTTATAAGGATGTTTTGACTTTATAGAGGTGGCACTATCATTTTGGGACACTCGATTGTCAATGATTTTTTTAAAAATCTTCTTGAAACATAAGATATGTAAGAAGTCTGAAACTTTTCATTTGTTTTAATGTCCTCCTTTGAAGATCTATTTGTAGAAAGAAAAATTGTTTATTTTGATAAAATGTATTTTGTTATTTGCAAGAATTTGTGTGGCTCTATCATTTTGGGACACATCTTATATATATATTTATTTTTTTAATATTTAATATTTATTTATCTTTTTTCCCTTCCATTTTCTGAATTTCTTGATAAATTAACATGGTTTTGGCAGCATTTTGTCTGTTTTTCTTTCTCCTACTTTTTACTCCTTGGCTCTAGCTGTTTCTATTTCTGTCGATTATTTTTCTCGGTTGGCATCGATTTCTAGTCTTGTCTGTGCTTCCACCTTCATGTTAGGTTAGCATCCTTGCTGGTTTTTTAACTTATAGCTATGGTCGTACCCCCAGGTTACGTAAAGCGACTCCTTTTGTCAGGTAACCTGCAGAAACCTAGCTATTTTTGTTTTTTCTTTAAACTGAAATGTGAGTACGGTGGTACTTGATAATGAAGTACTCCATTTCAATCCACTC
This sequence comes from Cheiracanthium punctorium, assembly GCA_038373885.1. NCBI lineage: Eukaryota > Metazoa > Arthropoda > Arachnida > Araneae > Cheiracanthiidae > Cheiracanthium > Cheiracanthium punctorium. The sequence goes on along the minus strand of JAWZYV010012814.1, from coordinate 58,254 downwards.
CAGCTCCACTTTATTGCTTGGGTTTGCCAAGTTAGGCTTAAGCCCACATGATCTCACCTGGCTTGTTTTCCCACTTCTTTTTAGCTTTGTTAGCTCTGTTTTTAAAATATTTATAGCCTCTGGATTATCAATTATTATTTCATGGTTACGTATTATATTTGTTATTATGTGCTATCACTTAATGTTTTACTTGGGATTCCATATTACATAAGTTATTTTATATTATACACTATTCTGTTTTATTATGCTGCAAAATGTGCTAATCTTTCAGAATATTTTTCTATTTTTACACTGTTCTATGCATAAATGCTAAAAATATCTCCAATCTTTGGTAATATATTTTCATACTAATCCTTGCATGTTTTAAACTTAGCTGATTCTGCACGTTTAAGATCATGTGACTTACATCTTTTCTTTTTATGCATATCAGTATTTTATTACATCCATATAATGGCTTTTACATATATGTATTCTTTCCCCATTTTTCCTATTTACCGTAATTTATGGAAGAAATGCCGCACCCACGAAAATGGGCTTAGTTAGCTAGAAAATCGTCAGAAACGCCGCACCCGGCATAAACGCCGCGGCCGCGATCGTTGGTGGTGGTGCGTGGGGGGTGATCGTGGTCAGAAGTCAATGCCAGATAAAATTCAATGTTTTCTAAAATAATTTCTTAATTAACAAAAAATAAATAAATAAAAAATATGTTGCATTACTTATTAGACCTAATTTATTAAAAAAGCTATTAAGTTGATCGGATATATTTCGGGTGAAATTGGATAAACGGTAAAAAAAATCTTTTTTCTCCCCCTTCCCATAGAATTTTTTAAAGTATTTGCCACTATTTTACGAACCTTACGATTTCTATTTTCAAATAATCAGATATCAATGTTTATATTCACAAAGGCGAATTTATAGAAATAAAAAAATAACTTCTAAAAACCTTCTTGCATCCGCACAAAGTTCGGACAGACTACCAGGCGCCATTAAAATGAAATCAGCAATCGATGTGTGAAAGAGGCTCCAGTTAAAAGTAAACATTTCCCCCCCCGCAGATGGCCAGCTGTTGATTACGTAATGAGCTTGCTTCAGCAAATTGTTGTTTTAAACTGAATGTTGTGTAACAACTCTTGATGATATTTATTTATTATTTTTGATATTTATAACATTGGGATTTATTTTAAAAGCACTCAGCATTTCTTCAGCATACCAATTAGTTGGCAGTATTTATTCCATAGAGTGCACAGGGCGCAAAGCCGCGCGGCGAAAAAAAAAAAAAAACTTTCAGATTAACTTTATTTATTTATTTTTTTGGGGGGGGAGAGGGTTTAACTCGCACCGTGCGCAACATAGACTAATTTTGGCTGAAATTCGGTATTTTAAGAACAATAGAGGTTCATGTGAAAAACGGGTGCATTTAATAGAGGGTAGTGCACTTTTGCGGTATTTTACAGAACTTTATCCCTTCAAAATATATATTCAAAACTTCATTAAAATTTAATTATAGTTCTAAAATGTAGATGTAAAAGATTTACTTCTATTTTTTTTTTCTTTTTAATTAATTGAGGAGACATCGATTGGATGTATGAAGCCATCCACTTCAGAGCACGGGACATGGACCCATCTCAGGGTGCTCTGACTTTCTCCAAAACTGGATCAAAGATCAAACCTCTTTTCTATGGGGGTATGTTCGCATTCTGATTCGCTACGCTGTGATCTGTGCACGCTAGAGAGTACGTGTCGGTGCTGGCGCCATCTTTTGAGAAAATTATCACTAAACGAATTTTTCGATTTTTCGTTGAAGATCGGCTAAAAAAAATTAAAAATATTGTAAACGCCTCACCCGGTAGAAACGCCACACTTACTATTTTTTAACTTTTAAACTCATAAACGCCGCGGCGTTTCTTCCATAAATTACGGTACTTATTTTGTTTAATCTACAGTATTGTATATTATTTTATAAATAAAGTTCATTTCAATTACTATCGAAATAGCTAATATAAAGGTATTCTCCTAGATAGTGCTGCCATCTGTATTCAATATTAAGCATTTGATTCTTAATTTTTAGAATTTGGTTTTTTTTCCCCCCATTGCTATTTCAGAACAAAGAGCTTTTCCCGTCTTTGCCATTCACTACAAAGTGTTATTATTATGCTCTATTAGTCTATATTATTGTGTTTGTGTTTAAATTTAGGTTACATTGGTTAGATTATCCAAGATGTTTCTCATTATTATTAAGTTTGTGCTTAAATTTAGGTTTCTTTGGTTAGATTATCCAAGATGCTTCTCATTTTTACTTCAGATATACATTTTATTCAATCCAGCTTTTTTATTCTGTTTTTTCATATGTACTTTGTATCTAACATTTTTTCTTTTATATATATATTTGTTTTTATAGCGCTTTTTCTACTCTGATACAGTATAATATCACTATTTATGGTTAAAAACAATATAGATTTCGTGACTGGCAAAAGTGGGTTACATAATGTAATCACACATGCCCAGTACAATAGTGCAATGATGAGGTGAACTTTGGATCAACAAACCTTTACTCATCATTCAAAAACTACAGTAGTGAAATGCATTCTTTTCTCTTTAACTATTGTGGTTCTATTAAATACAAAAATTCCCCATATGCTTCAAAAGAACTAATAATTGACAATAGTAATAAATATCAAATTTTGTAAAATTTATAATTGTATTTATTAAATTACTTGTACTATCTGTAATAGGGCATATATTGGACAGACTCGTAACCCGCTACACTTACGCATCAACCTGCACTGGAACAACGTTAAAATTTATTTATCTAATAGTCATCTTTCTAATGTAGAATATGCACACTTTCACTCACATGGTTTTGAAAATATTATGATTGAGATACTAGCCATACAAACCAATAATTCTGAACGGCGTTTCTTGGATTCACAATTTATCAATAATAACAATACCTGTTATCCTAGTGGTCTAACCAAATAGTACAAAATAAACACTTGCATTATTATTCTACACACACTGATCCCTCCAAATTTACTCCTGTATATACCCTTTTAAATCTGTCTTTATATAAAAGAACAAGTCGTTCTAAACGAGGAAATTATAAAGCCACTTCGAATCTTATAATGTCCAATAAGCACATTTAATAATAGTTTTGAGCACGACCATAATTGGCTGAAAATAAGTGCCACATATTTTCTCTCAAAAAGAACTACCTCATAAAATGTTATAATGCTTTACCTCACACACTTTCACAGATCATTTTTCTCACTTGTTTTTTGATTTATTAGTTGCTCGTGCAAATGCACTAAATTACGATTTAGCTTATAACAAACGCAATAATGCACAGTTAAAAACCAATTTTGTAATTAACTATACCAACACAGTTTTTAATAGGATTAATTTCAATAAATTTTTTTCATCTCACTCTAATCTTTTCCCGCTATCACACATCTGTCTAAAAAAATCTTCCAAATAAACTATTCCTATGGGTAGAAAGATCTTTAATTATAACTCTTTCTGTAAGAATTTTGTGACTGATGATGAGGCACCTTGTCTTTGTACCAGTGATCATATAATTATTTTGTAAATACTGATTTTGGACATATAGTTACTGGTGATCTTTCTATTATCAAAGATCTTAAACTTCAACAGATCACGAAAAGAGGTACTAAGTATAGGTTACCATCTAAACACAGCATTAATGATATAAAATAGACACATTTAAATATGATATAGATCTATAGATATATAAATATAATACTTCTATTAAATACAATTTACCTTCTGTTCTCTTTAATGAATGGAAATGTAATATTCTTGCTGATCTAAATAAACAATTAGCTTCTACTTTCTGTTATACTAACAATATAAATCTTAAGATCTCAAATAAAAGTGTTACAGAATAATTTAATTATAACCTATGTTGATAAATCTAGTAACAACTATGCTATTATATGTAAGAAACTATATCACAATCTCTTAACATTGTCCATAAACAATAATCCTAACTTCTATCTAACCAATGTCTCTGAGTTAACTATGAATAAAAAGATATTAGCTTTCCATAAATTACTTAAGTTAAAACATGACAATCTAAAGTATCCTTATTTAGTGCTAATACCCAAGTTTCACAAAACACCACTAAAATTTAGAACAGTTACTATAGGATGTAACACATATAATAATATAGCCAGTAAAGTATTACTTAAAATACTTACCTCTATGCATGATCTGTTTATGATCTACAGTGTAGATCTATGAAAGATCTACAAAATGTGATTAACGTATCTACTTATGATTTCAAAGACTTATTCAATAGCGTACCTTTAGACGATTTGTACAATGTTATATTAAATCTATTTACAATTAGTATTAATAACATTAACTTGCCATCTAAGGGTGGAATTCTCCGCCAGTCGGTGAAAAAGCTTAACAACCGACTAGTAAGAAGTCGCTAGCTGACTTTCCTAACGACTGTTTTCGTAAATGCGATTCTCCCCTGCAGTGGTTAACTCCATTTGTTCACGAAACACTCTGCTATTAAGGTTAGACCTGTGGCGTTGCATTTCAGAGCCCGCTCCAACGCAAGCGCTGGTCGAAAAAGCGCGCTCCAAGTCGACTTTACGAGCCGAAGATCCTCCGTACCAGCTGGCGCAGGCGCAGACTCGATGGAGAAAAAAGAGCAGCTTTGCTCCTCGGAATGCAAGTCAGTTTTTCGATGGCTCGCCCGTAAATGTCGTGTGGGCATCCCTCCTCACTGCAAATGCGCTGAATGTTTTATATTTTAACCTTTCTATTGATACACCTTCTGTTGATTTTAGTTAATAAATGTTATTGTCTGTTCTACTGTTAAACGTTCTTGTTTTATCACACCAACAAGTAACACTGGTGACCCGGAAAAAAGTTTCAAAGAAAGTCAACTTAAAGCTTTTACTCAAGATGACGGGTACAGGATCTGAGGAGGCTGACAAAAATGCGAGTACTACTCTGAATAGGGTCTCTGTCAAGGTGCCGCCCTTTTGGAAAGAGAATCCAGCTGTGTGGTTTCGTCAAATTGAAAGCCAGTTCATAACTTCTGGTGTAACATCAAGTAAAACGAAATATCATATTGTGATTGGAAACATCGAAACAGAGGTTCTATCTCAGGTTAGTGACATAATTGATTCTCCTCCTGATGATAATGCATATAGTGTACTTAAAAAACGCCTGATAGCTATTTTTTCTGATTCTGAGGAACGTAGGTTAAGAAAACTTTTGCAAGATGTAAATTTAGGAGACAAGCGTCCCTCCCTCCTCCTCCGCGAAATGCAGGAGTTAGCGGGAACGAATGTTGGTCAGGGATTGCTTAAATCCTTATGGTTGCAGCGTTTGCCTACACAAATACAAGCTATTTTGGCTACCTTAGAGGATGAATTAAGTAGATTAGCTGTAATGGCTGATAAAATTGCTGACGTAACGAATTTGTCATCTTTGAATAGCACAGAATTAAGTTCAAAACCGGAGAAGTTTGAAGTTACAAATAAAGCTCTAAACGATTTGCAACTACAGATTAACGAATTAAATAAGAGAGTTGATAAACTTTTTACTCTGTATTCTCGAAATAGATCAGTTTCTCGAAAACTTAATACTTCTACCCGTCGTTCTGACAGTGAGGGGAGGTCTTGCTGGTATCATTTTAAGTTTGGTAAAAAGGCAACTAAATGCACGAAACCTTGCTCTTTTTCGTCGGAAAACTAAATAGCCAGGCATTTTCAGCGACGAATGTTGAGGCTTTAAAAAATTGTCGCTTAATAGTACGCGAAAGAAATTTGGGCATAGACCTACTAGTTGACACTGGAGCGGATTTAAGTGTTATTCCACCTACACCTGATGAGCGCTTTTATAATTCAAAGTCTCTTTTAAATTTGTTAGCTGCAAATGGTACTAAAATTAATGTATTTGGAAAAAAGATATTGAATTTAGATATCGGCCTTCGTAGAATTTTTCCTTGGACATTCACAATAGCTGATGTATCTCGACCTATACTCGGTGCAGATTTCTTGCATAATTTTGGAATAATCGTCGACTTAAAGTCTAAAAAATTGATTGACAGCTTGACTAGCGTTTCTTCTCGAGGTAAAATTTCACAAGTACTGTGTCAAAGAATAACCCTCGTTCATCCGTCTGAAAGATTCGATATGTTATTAAAACAATACAGTTCTTTATTTGATGATAATTTTGAAACGTCTAATAAGTCAAATGTCTGCCATACAATAGAAACCAAAGGCCCACCCGTTGCGGCTAAAGCTAGACGTCTGTCACCAGACAAATTAGCAGCAGCTAAAGCAGAATTTTCATACTTAGTACAAAAAGGAATTTGTAGCGTTTCGAAAAGTTGTTGGAGTAGTCCACTGCACATGGTTAAAAAATCCGACGGTACATGGCGTCCATGTGGCGATTATCGTGCTTTAAACGCAATTACAGTTCCCGATAATTATCCAATACGACATATTTATGATTTCACATATAATTTATACGGAAAGAAAGTTTTTAGCACATTAGATTTACGAAAAGCATATCACCAAGTTCCAATGAATAAAGAAGACATACCAAAGACCGCTATTATTACGCCATTCGGTTTATTCCAATATAATTTTATGACTTTTGGATTGCGAAATGCGGCCCAAACCATGCAACGTCTTCTGGATCATGTTTTGGAAGGACTAGACTTTTGCTTTGTTTACATAGATGATCTGCTAATAGCTTCTAATGACCTAAATGAACATCTACTTCACCTAACAGAAGTCTTTTCTCGCTTAAAAGAACACAAATTAAAAGTTAATTTGCCAAAGTGCACATTTGCAGCAGACCAAGTAAAATTTTTGGGACACATGATTGATAAAACAGGTATAACCCCTTTACCCGACAGAGTAAAAGCAATCGAGGAGTTTCCAAAGCCAAATACTGTCGTTGAACTTCGACGTTTTTTGGGTATTTTAAATTTCTATAGAAGATTTTTACCCCATTCAGCTGAAACACAACTCCCATTGCATGCAATGTTGGGACCTGGTAAAAAGAATGATAAATCAGTATTGAATTGGTCAGAGGAATCCGAAAGATCCTTTGAAAATTGCAAGATAGTATTGAAAGAGATAACGTCCTTAAAACATCCCAATTTAAAAGCTCAAATTGCAATAATGTGTGATGCGTCAGACAAAGCCATAGGCGCTTGCGTCCAGCAACATAACAAAGATGGATGGGAACCTCTGGGATTTTTCTCAAGAAAATTAAGCTCTACTGAAATGAAATACAGCACTTACGATCGTGAACTTTTAGCAATTTTTGCTGCAATTAAATATTTTCGTTATCTTTTGGAAGGAACTAACTTCATAATTTTTACTGATCATAAGCCTTTAATTAAAGCATTTTCACAAAAATATGATAAACTTTCTCCACGACAAATCAATCAGCTTAATTTCATTGCGGAATTTAGCACTGATGTTCGTTATATGGCTAGTTCAAAAAATACAGTAGCCGATGCCTTATCAAGGATTTACGAAGTGCAGTTTCCGGAACCTTTGGACTTTCCAGCTATAGCGCGAGCCCAAGAATCCGATGAACAACTTAAAGAACTCTTGTCAAATCCTAACACCGTTTTTAAGTTACAGAAACTACCTATTCCAAATTCTGTTTACTCTCTATATTGTGATACTTCTACAGCTACCATTCGCCCTTATATTCCGGAAGAATTTCGAATACAAGTGTTTAATACAATGCATTGTCTTGCTCATCCTGGTATTAAAGCAACAGTGAAATTGATCACGGATCGCTTCGTATGGCCAGGCATAAAAAAGCAAACTGCGCAGTTATCGCGGACCTGTATTCCCTGTCAGAAAGCTAAAGTTTCTCGGCATGTACATTCTCCTTTCGGTGAATTTAAAGTTCCAAGTCAGCGTTTTTCACATATAAATATCGACCTGATTGGACCTTTACCATCTTCGCACGGTATGTCATACTGCTTAACGTGCATAGATAGGTTTACAAGGTGGCCAGAGGCTTTTCCACTTCCGGATATAAAAGCTGAAACAGTCATAAATGCATTTTACAGCGGTTGGATTGCGCGGTTTGGAATACCCGAGCGCATAACAACTGACAGAGGTACACAGTTTAGGGGTGAGGTACTACGATCACTAGCAAAGAATTTTGGAATAAATCTGTCACATACCACGGCATATCACCCACAGTCAAACGGGATTATTGAGCGCTGGCATAGAGTGCTAAAACAGTCCATAATGTGCCATACCTCCATTCATTGGACTGAAGCTTTACCCATGGTTCTTTTGGGATTACGCACGGTTTACAGAGAAGAAATAGAATCTTCACCAAGTGAACTAGTGTATGGAGAAAATCTTAGACTACCAGGACAGTTTTTCACACCTACAACAGCCGATACACCTGATAGTAAATTTTTTGCTAGGTTAAATAGGCATATGCAACTTTTAAAACCAGTTCCTACTACTAGTCATAATTCAACAAAGATTTTTATTTTTAAAGATTTGCATACATGTTCACACGTTTTTCTCAGGGTAGATGCTGTCAAGCCATCTCTATGTACCCCGTATACAGGGCCTCACAAAGTACTTAAACGAGGTGATAAAACCTTCAATATCGTTGTTAACGGCAAGGAAAGGACAGTGTCAATTGATCGTTTGAAACCTGCTCATATGCCCTCTCTAAATCCTCTTCCAGCACCATCTTTTAAAGATGTTTCTCTGCCAGATCATACAACTGAAAAAGTACCATCAAATGATGAAACACTTCCCTCTACGGCCACTGAAACAGTTCCGTCAGATGTTACAACACCCGTTTATCGAACCTGGTATGGACGTAAGGTCCAATTTACAAAAAAGTACCCTGAACTCTAAAATTCTTCTAGTCTTTCTCGTTTCAGATTTTTTTCCAGGAGGGGAGGTGGTGTGGCGTTGCATTTCAGAGCCCGCTCCAACGCAAGCGCTGGTCGAAAAAGCGCGCTCCAAGTCGACTTTACGAGCCGAAGATCCTCCGTACCAGCTGGCGCAGGCGCAGACTCGATGGAGAAAAAAGAGCAGCTTTGCTCCTCGGAATGCAAGTCAGTTTTTCGATGGCTCGCCCGTAAATGTCGTGTGGGCATCCCTCCTCACTGCAAATGCGCTGAATGTTTTATATTTTAACCTTTCTATTGATACACCTTCTGTTGATTTTAGTTAATAAATGTTATTGTCTGTTCTACTGTTAAACGTTCTTGTTTTATCACACCAACAAGTAACAGACCTTTCAACCAATCAGCATGAAGCGATCCCCAGACCAGAAGTTGCTTGTTATCGTTATGTTTACACACGTTCGTGCTTAGAAAAATCATGCAGGTGCAGTGCAGTAGTATAGAAAGATTTCCATGTCCACAATGTCTCAAAGCAAAAGAGGCGGGAGAGTTACACAGCGTCAATTTGGAATAATGACTGATTTCATCCAAAATCATCCTCAAATAATGAGCAGTAAAATTACCCCTAAATTTACTGCTCAAAACAAGCAGGATTTATGGAACGAATTAGCAGATTTGCTGAATTCGGATGGAAGCGGTCCTGTAAAGACTGCTGATAAATGGAGAAGGGTAAGTTCAAGATTACTTATTTAATTCTGTAATATTATCTCGACATTAATATTGTTATATAAAGGGAGTGATCTGGTATTGTATGCTCTAGTTTCAATGATTAATATTACTTTCAGCATTCACACTTAAAATTTTTTGCACATGCACATCTTCTTACAGCAGAAAAACCTTATATCAGTTACGTTGATACAGATTTATTAACAATACAAGGAACAAAACATTTAAAATAGGTATTGCTGTGTAGTAACATTACACCATATCAGGAAAGATGCTTGAAATATCATCTTGAAGTTTGTGCAGACGCATTCACTGTGAATCGAATGTGGCCAGAGCCTCTCCTGAGAAAAAAAGAAATCTATGTAAAAGAGCCTATTTTACTATCATAAAATGAATGTGTATGAATATATGATAAAACACATCTTTTTAATACTGGAGAGCAATACCTTTTTACTTCTAATATAATTATGTAATAAGAATTTGTCTTTTTTATATTAATAGTGCAAGGTTAATTAATTGTTGTTGTCTTATAAACACTTAAAATCATGTTTGAAAAAATTTCTTGTAATTTATTAGTCAGGATGAAGTTTCACTTTTTATGTGTTTAACTCTATTTAGTGCTTTTTATGTGTGTGTTTAACTCTATACTGTGTGAACTTTCGATTTTAAATATCCGCAGAAAATCATTTTATTTTGTTCAACGTTGAAACATAACAAGTGACAAGAATGGCATTAAAAAAATGGAAACAGAAGTGCAGCAATTCAGTAACAGGGCCACCAAGGGCTCGAAAAAATTCAGGATGATTCTTTCTAAGCTGTATTACACACCGCAATAAATCAGTGCCTTTTATATAACTTTCAGAAAAAATTCTTCAACATGGAATTGCATGGCAAAAAAGTTTCAAAAAGTGGCCTGAAAGTTTCGCTATTAATACAGGTTTATCGTTTATTACAGTGTATAATACAGCTTGTAAAGAGACAGTCTAAATATTTTGAAGTACATTACATAATTAGTTTATTTGTATTTATGTACCAAAATCACATGGTTTTTTTTTTTAACTACACCGTTAACCTTTTTAGAAGGAGTATTTTCTTTTCCAAAGGAGTAATTAAAAAAATGAACAATTACAGTAGAGCGCCGAAAATCCGGATGCCTAAAAACCGGACATTTTTTGGATTTCAGTTTTTTTCCCTTCCCTAAAAAAAAAAAAAAAGATAAATAAATAAATAAACTACAGGATGCTCAAGCATTAGCCTAGTTTGTTATCATAACAATAGTGTCAGTATATATATATATATATATATACACGCACATACACACACACACACACATATATATATATATATACAGTGGAACCTCGATTTTACGTTTTTCACGGGACCAGTGGTAAAAAACGGACGAAACGGAAAAATGTATAATCGGGGTCCAATAGAAAAAAAAAATTGAAGAAAACAAACACACAAAAAAACTTACCAATGCCATATTATTTTTTAAAAATCTGTTATTTTTGACTGCTTTTTCCTTTCAAGTGTAATTTCACATATACTTTTTTCAATACATGCAAGTTTTTGCAAATTTGTTTTTTGATTTTCATGTCCGGTTAAAAATTTCTTTAAGGTATTTAAACTCGCAATGGCCTCTGCCGAAGAAGGCATGATTTCTTCTGGATCTTCATCAATATCGTCCTCACTTTCATACTGCGAAATGACATGCTACTTTTTACTCTAAATGTCTGTAGCAGCGGTAACATCCTTATCACAATCAATGTACTCGTCAAAATTGATGTCTGCAAGTTTAAATTCATCCTCTTTATTATAGTCTTCCATAGTGGGCTCTTCCGGTGGCACTTCACTGTCGACGTGATATTTGGAAAATCCTCCCTTCAAAAAAGCATTTGAAATGCATTTTTTATCGACACTATTCCACGCTGATGAGATCAAATGAAGAGCTTCTAGCACGATTATTTTCATTTTCTAAGCATCCTGAAGCTCACCAGAATAAAGTCCAGAAAGGGCTTTTCTTACCAGTTGCTTCCTATAATGCATTTTGAAGGATCGAATTATTCCCAAGTCACAAGGCTGAAGTAAGCTGGTACAGTTGGGTGGGAAAATTCCATGCGCACATTCTTTAAGTTTAGATTAACATGAGCAGTGCACTGATCCACGAATAAAATTATTTTTCGCTTTTGTAAGCGCACTTTCGTATCCAATTTTCTTAAGAAATCTTCAAAAAGATTTTGCGTCATCCAAGCTTTTTGGTTGGCATTGTAATCTGTTGGCAAACTTAACATTTTTGAAGCATCGGGGCTTCTTGGATTTACCAATCACAAATGGTGTTAGCTTCTCAGTTCCATCCACATTGGTACATAACAAAACACTTAATCGCACTTTTGATAGCTTCCCACCGTGACAGTTTTCTCCATTCACCGTGTGTTTTCTATCAGGGCAAAGATTAAAAAACAGTCCGGTTTCATTGGCGTTAAAGATGTCATTTGATGAATAATTACACACAATAGAAGGTAGTGTTTTTTCCATCCACTCCTCAACGACAGCAGTATTGACTCCATATGCCTCACCACAAATAAACCTGTACGATAAATTATGCCTCTTTTTGAATCAGTCGATCCAACCATTGCATGCCGTAAAATTCTGTATTTCAAGACGAGAAGAAATTTGAAGCGCCTTTTCTTTCAAAATTGAGCCATTGATTGGAATCTCGGCTGTACGGGCTTGTTTGAACCACTCATACAAAATCTTTTCAAGTTCTTCGAAAGGAGATGTTTTCAATGTTTTTCTTTTTTTTTTTTTTTTTTTTTTGAAAAATTTCCCAGTTTTCAAAGAGTTTAATTCCACTGAGACCTCTTGTTTTAGGATGCCGTGTAAAGTAGAATATTCGATACCGAGTGATTTTGCGAGATCAACTTTACTTCCTTTGAAAACTCTGGCTTTTTCAATTATTTCTGCCTTTTCGGCCACGGAGAAACATTTTCTATTCGACATCCTACTTTTGATTCACGGGAGTAGGAGATAGCGAATGCAGACGATTTTTCCTCAGTGGTACTGCGCTAACACCGAGAACAAGAAAGGGTAGCAGGTAGCAACTTTACGAGGGGCAGTCCATTCCACTATGGGTTGAGTTGAACCCAACCCAAGTTATTGTGGGTGGACGGGTCCATTCGTCACAACACACAATAGAAGACACACATTTACTGGCATTCACAGGGAGGGGGTGACTGGAAAAATTGGTTTTGGTGCCAAACAACTAGTTGAACGTATGGAAAGTATTTTTGTTCTTATTTTTTTTTCTATGGGTGAAGAAGACAAAATTTCTGAAGGTAATTCGTCTAGTATGACGTACCAAGCGGGAAACATTAAGAGTAAATGATGTAGAATCAAGGTATTTTCAACATTATCGGAATAGGAATTTCTCGGGACCGACAAAAAATAACGTACAAAGCGGGATAACGTACGAAACGGGTTACGTAAAATCGGGGTTCCACTGTATATATATATATATCCAAAACCTTAGGGTAAAATCTGACTAGTGACCTAACTTTCCTTCTTTGCATTCCACAGATTTAACTGTTATTTCTAAACAGAAACGCAAAAAGGGGGGTGGAGACACTTCCTGTTAGTGTAAAGAATTTAAGCTTTAATAATCGGTAGAGATATTATTTTTAAATTAATGTTATTCTTTCTAAGAAGGCAAAGAAATTAATTAAACTCTTTATAACATCATTCAAGTCTGCAGTAATAACATACATTAGCGTAAATTCCATTGGAAGCCTTGTTTAAAAAAACGCATAAATAAAAATATCAGTAAGCACGTGCAACGAAGACAAGAATGTAACAACTTGTTTGGAAAGCAAAAGCTCCAGTCACAGACAAACCGGCTCCAGTCACTCTGGTGAAGGGGGGAACTTCTGCGCACCAACAATCAGTGATTTAGTGCATAGGATGGCGATAAAAATTGCTGTTATATCTTTTTATCTTTTGATACCGGAAGATTTTTTTTTATTTTAAGTTGTGACTATGTTCATGTTATTTGGCAAGCAATATATACGCGGCAATTAGTAGGGCGCCTTTTTTTTTTTTTTTTTTTTTTTTTTTTTTTTTTTTTTAAGTGAATTCAATAGAACAATTTCTACAGTACAACCTACGGATCGCGGCGATTTCAAAAAGCGTTATAAAAATACATAGTTTACGGTGAGACCCCGTAATCCATGACATAGCCGCTACTTTTTTTTTTTTTTTTTTAATGACCAATAATCCAGAAAATCCGAGAATCCGGAATCGCCGTAGTCCCGTCCATTCCGGATTTTCGGTTTTGTACTGTATACTAAATTTTCAAATACATAATTAAATTACGTTTAACACATAAATAATAACTGATTAAACATCTAGGTACATAAATGTCAGTTCGACAAAAACTAGTACTATAATTCAATATTTTTCAGCAAATCACAATTATTTTTCAAAATGTACCTAATATTATATGGAAAAGCAATGCATAAAAACACACATTCCAAAATTCTTAAGGCGTGAAATATGCATCTAGAGGTGCCAAATACAAAGCACAAACTTCTTCTGGGGTACAACTTACCTTTTTTTACAAAATATAATGCGCATTTGCTAAAATTAGCAAAAAGGGAGAATACATCTCTGGTGTTGACTCAGACATGGATAGAACAAAAATACTGCTGGGCAGGAATTCAATAAAAGGGGCACTCTGTTTTTAAATAGGGTACTTTTGGGGAGTTGCGTCGCCCCGACTGAATGATCACAGCGGGGTCCAGTAACCCTCACTACTCCGCTGCTTTCGAGTTCTATGTAGGAAATATATTTTAACTAATTCAAGGGCCAAAGTCAATATAAAGTTTACAGAAGATAAAATTAGTTTTTGGTGCTTAAAAACTCATTATTTTGTTTGATTGTGCAAATATTACGAAAAGGGAAAAATAAAAATGTTCACAAATAGCAGTGAAAAAAAAAAAAAAAAAATAGCCAGAGGATACAAAAAAAAAAAAAAAAAAACAGAAAAAAGAAGGCTGCCAGGCACTAAAAATGAATCAAAAGGGCTGCTGGGTACCGCACCCTGTTTAATTGCTCGAGAGTCAACACTAATCTCAATACAAAACAAATTATACGTAACTTTCATTTCACACTCCATTATAATAGATACTAATGGGGAGACGCTTTCTCATCGAAAGGAATGGCTCTTCCCCACCAATCCTTCTGCACAACTGTAAAACAACCCATTAAAGTAATTAAAAAAACTGCAAATGTAGAAATATTTTAAAGGTTGGCAAACAAATTGTAATGAACGCCTAACACCGCAGTAAGGAAAACCACAGGAATTCGCGGAAGAGACTTCAAAAAGGAAAATGAAAAAAATCTGACAAATAAATTAACATTGTTACGGTAATTAAAATACTTTCAACATAATATCTGTGATGCAATACCATGGCAACAAAACATATTCAAATATATATATATATATATATATTCTTTATTGATGTTTTTCTTATTCTGTTTTATAACAGACATGAATAGAACAAAAGTCACAAGCTGAGATGCGGGCAGCTGCCATAAAGAGGCACCAGAAAGGAACAGGAGGTGGTGCACCTGTAGAAGTATTGCCACTTATATTAGAAAAGGTGGTAAGCCTGATTGATCCAGTGATGATTTCGAGTGATGAAGATGTGGAAGAAACTGGCCGTGCTTCTCAGGTAAATATTTCAGAAAGTAGTCTACCTATAAAGTTCTTAATTTGCAGCACTAGTTACTTCTCATGCTGTTAATACGAGGTTTTTTTTTGTTTTTTTTTAAGTAAGGTCTGTTTTTTTTTTTTTAATAATGACAATATTTAAAAAAAAAAAACCTTCAGGCAAATGTGTGCACAATCCTAAAACATTTTTTTACATAGTTGCCTAGTTTATTAATGCACTTGTCATACCTTAGAACGAAGTTTTAAGAACCCTCTTCAAAGAAGTCTGCCTTTGTAATCAGTCATGGAGGGTATATTCTTTAAACAATATCAAATAACTTCTCCCCTCAGGTGGAAGACCTACTCTAGGTCTTTACAGGTGTCGCAATCCCGGGGCCCCCAGCGATCTTTCGCTCTTCTTAGTTCTACCCTCCTCTCCTTTTAGCTGTCTCCTTCCTTTTCTCCCTCAGTGTAGTTTCCTCTTTGGAGGTGAGGGCCCCCCTTCAGCAGCTGCGGTCACTCTGTACCGTCAGCTTCTATTGGCGGAAAACTACCCACGTGTTTGCCGTACGTGGAGACCTGTGTCCCCGGAAATGGGGAACCTGGTAATTGAGGGGTGTTCCCGTAGGGGAAATCATCTGAATGGCATTTCCATTGGGACGGGATCAACCTCAACACATTACTTTGGCCTCGGCTTCAGGTAAACGGGAGGTACACAGCGTTCCCCTGTGTATCAATCGGCTGGTGGTACTGACTTGTTCAACTGCTAGGGATCAAGCAATCGGTCTTCCGCTGGGCACGTCGTTAAGGGTGGACGCTGCTTACAGGGATGTACTGTGCACGTATAGACCCGGCTAGCACTGGTGCAAGTATAAGCATCCCCTTGTTGGGCTCTGTGGTGGGTGGTGCGGCCGGGTCCGAACACCTTTTTTCCAACATGGCTTCGAAAATTTTCTTCTCCCAAAAAAACAAAGAAAACATGGATTCTCAATTTATTACTACAAATGCTCGATTCTTCATCATTCACATTGTTGAAGGTAACTTCCATGAAATATCTCCATTCCTTATCCACAAATGTATCACATCCAATGTAGGTGAAGTTAAAAAAGTAAAAAAATTACGATTTGGAGACCTCCTGGTAGAAGTATCAAATAATAGACAAGCCTCAAAAATAATGAAAATAAAGAACTTTGGACTAAAATCTGTCACAGTGTCACCCCATACATCCTTAAATACATCCAGAGGAGTCATATCAGAGCCCAAACTTTTACACTGCTCTGAAGGTGAAATACTAGAAAATCTGAGAGACGAAAGCATATGCGCTGTCCGTCGAATCTCTATTCATCGCAATAGCCAACGTATTAACACCAAACACATAGTCTTAACTTTCCAGTCTCCTACAATTCCATCCCATATAAAAGCCGGCTATTTATTATGCCCTGTTAGACCATACGTATCAAATCCAATCCATTGCTTCCAGTGTCAAAAGTTCGATCATACTAAAACCTCCTGCCGTGGCCAACCTGCATGTGCCCGTTGCGGTACATCTGGCCACGACAGCGACACCTGCAGTCCACCAGCAAAATGTGTTAATTGTAAACAGGACCACCCCTCGTATTCAAAATCATGCCCAAAGTGGGTCCTCGAAAAAGAAATCCAGTCAAGACGTGCCACACAAAGACTTTCGTACCCTGAAGCTCCTAAAATAATAGAAGCTCGCACACCAAAATCTGGCCTATCCTATGCTGCCGCAGTAAAATCTACCAAATCAATAGCTACTCAGACTGATTTACCAACAAATACTTCCCTTACCAATACCTCCATCAGTAAACAAGCAGCACCCAAACAAAATAAATCCTGCTCTATATCCCAGAAAAATCCTCCAAAGAAAAAGATACCAAGCAATAGTTCCACCCAAGTTAGGCCACTGCTCAGTAAAACAGCTTCCTATAAACTAAAATACAATAAATCTAGCATGAAAAAAGTACCTCCACAACCACACATTGATGACTCCATTTTAAACCTAGACCCATCATAATCCGACATTAGTGATGAAGAATCCATGGAGCAAGAAGAAATTAAACCTCCAGATATCTCTGCCGGGATCACAACTAAGAAGACGCACAATGCCAATGACATCATTTAATTATGGCATTGTTGCTCTCATGGAACTGCCACGGTTTTCAGAATAAAATTAATGACCTTAAAACACTTCTCTATGACCACAATCCCGCCTGCTTTGCTCTTCAAGAACTTACCTCAAAGCCGATAAATATCCTACAATTCACAAATATACAATCCTTCGCAAAGACCATGAACTCAGGGACATGGCCTCTGGTGGAGGGCCCTGTTAGTCAACAATAACTATCCTTACACAATAGTCAATCTGAATACAAAACTCCAAGCAGTTGCCGCTCGTGTCAAATTAAAACTGCTAACAACCATCTGCTGCATTTATCTCCCTCCTAATGAAACCATCAGCCAAACATCTTTCAATAACCTTATTCATCAACTTCCAACACCAGTTATACTCCTTGGTGACATGAATGGCCATAGTCCATTATGGGGCAGCAAAGATACCAATACTAGAGGTGAACAAATAACAACTGATTTCTCTCTATGTATTATGAATAACGGCGACAATACTTACTTCCATCACCCAACTAAATCCTTTCATGCCATAGACCTTGCCATCTGTTCCCCTTCAATCCTCCCTTTATATAATTTCTCTGTTTCTGGTGACTTGCATAACAGTGATCACTTCCCGATCATTCTCTCACCCTTATATCAGAATCTCAACCAATCCACTAACATACCCAGATATATTCGTGATAAAGCAGACTGGCAGACCTTTACTTTGCTATCTACCATATTGCCAAATAATATTGAAGGCAACATAGACGAAACCGTTAAGAATGTCACCTCTATTATCATAAATGCCGCTGACGCGAGCATTCCAAAATCTGAAAGAATCATGGGCATCTATAGTAATCACTCCATATCCTGTCTATGCATCAATAATGAAATCATTTCAGATACAAAAAGAATTGCACATACCATTGGTCAATCTCTTGCGTTCACATCCTGCAGTACCACCTATTCTAGCACCTTTCTTCCATACAAGAAACAATCCGAACGCCATAAACTTAACTTTGAAACCTCCTATAACTTCTCCTACAATAGTACTTTCACTATTAACGAACTATAAAAAGTTTAAGACAGTCATCAAACACATCCCCTGGCCCTGACGGTGTCACAAACGATATGCTTAAACATCTCTCCCATGACTCATTAGCTAATCTCTTGCAGCTATACAATAGAATATGGAATGAGCATTCCTTCCCTTTAGAGTGGAGAAATGCCATAGTCATACCCTTCCCCAAACCTGGAAAAGATACCACTAATCCCAATAACTATCGTCCGATAGCACTTACTAGTTGCCTGTGCAAACTACTAGAGCGTATGATTAATACTCGTCTAGTATATGTCTTAGAAACTGAGGGCCATATACACCTTTTCCAGAGTGGATTCCGCAAAGGCAGAAGCACAATTGATAACATTTTACATCTAGAAACTCAAATCCGTAACGTATTCTTAAGAAAGAACCACCTTGTGTCAATATTCTTTGATATCGAAAAAGCTTATGACCACACCTGGAGATATGGCATACTGCGTGATCTCTTCAATATGGGCTTCCGGGGAAACCTACCTATATTTATCAAGAATTTTCTTTCACTCCGGAACTTCAAAGTACACATCAAAGACACCCTTTCAGATAACTTTATACAAGAAGAGGGTGTACCACAAGGCTCTGTCCTTAGCGTCACCCTCTTTTCTATAAAAATCAACAATATCCTTAACCAGCTCCCTCCAACAGTACACGGTAGCCTATATGTTGATGATCTACAGATCTCCTGTCAGGGGCAAGACATGTGTTACATAGAACGGCAGCTTCAGACCACTATTAATCACATCCAAAAATGGTGCATTACTAATGGGTATAATATTTCTGCAGAAAAAACTATTTGCACTCACATCTGCCGGAAGCGTGGGATCCACCCGGATCCAGATCTCTGCCTCAATCACACTAAAATCATTGTGAAGGACTCTTAAATTTTTAGGTCTCACTTTTGACAAAAAACTTACATTTGCTAATCATATTTCTGACATTCATAGAGCAAAAAAAAAACTGAACATTTTAAAGGTTTTAACCAATACCTCTTGGGGGGCGGAGC
This sequence comes from Cheiracanthium punctorium, assembly GCA_038373885.1. Lineage (NCBI taxonomy): Eukaryota > Metazoa > Arthropoda > Arachnida > Araneae > Cheiracanthiidae > Cheiracanthium > Cheiracanthium punctorium. The sequence goes on along the minus strand of JAWZYV010012814.1, from coordinate 38,690 downwards.
GGGATGCCCTCATGCTGATCTATCGAGCCATCATCCGTTCCAAAATGGACTACGCTTGCTGTGACTATGGATCGGCCTGTCAATCAGTGCTAAAAAAACTAGACGCAGTGCATCATACTGCACTACGAATCTGCTCCGGAGCTTTTAGGACATCGCCGGTGCAAAGTTTTTATATCACCTGTTGCGAACCTTCACTCACCCTCACACGTCAAAAACTTTCTTTAAATACATATTTTCGTATCCTTTCTCATCCCTCACATCCTTTAAAGAATTCGTTATTAGACACCCATCTGGACCACCTTTATGACAACCGTCCTTCCTGTACTCCTCCTTTTGGACTAAGGATTCGTAAGAGTCTCATCGGTACCCAACTGGAGGATGTGCATGTATCCACATGTGTTTTTCATAAAATATCACCATGGAATGTGTTGCAGATCTCTTATCTACAACCTTTTGAAGGCTTTCCTAAACCAAACACTGACCCCAAAGTATACCGACAGTTATTTCTAGATCACAAAAATAAATATGCAAACTACGAAGACCTATACACCGATGGCTCAAAAACTGATAATCATGTTGGTTTTGCCTTTGTAACCCGTAATCAAGCTTGGAGCTATACTCTCCCCTCATTTTGCTCTATTTTTACAGCTGAACTCCTAGCCATTTATGAAAGCCTTCTCTACATTTCTAGAATGAGAAAAAAAAGATATATCATCTACTCGGACTCTCTTAGTGTATTAGAGAATTTGAAATCTGGTGCTCTGACACATAGCCATATGATCAAAGTCTTGCATACCTATTGTAATAACAACAAGATCCAAAACGAACTTTTATTCCTTTAACACAGCCGTAGAAAAATATATCGAGAACTAACTTAATTTTATTACAATTTTGAATAATAGTCATATGTGTTGCCAAACTTAAATCTCGTGATAATCTAGTGATTCCGTGTTTCCTGTTTCCTTACATTCGGCCATCTTAATAAATGGACAACCTCGGCCATGAATTTTGAAAACTTCATCATTAGTCCATTTAAAGCACATAATCCTTGAGATAAACAGGCATTTTCTTGGTTCGTTTTCGAAAGTTTTTATCATTGCTTGAAGACTGCTGTGAAATAATAGTATCTGGTACAATATGTGGGACGTTGGGAGTTTCACTGGCATTGGCATCTTTTTCACTGGTATTGACACCTTCACAGTACTTAAAGTTTTCATCGTCACTTATTTCATCGTCATTAGTGATATGAAACAGCTTCATTTGAGATGCATGAGCAGTTGTTGTGTAGGGACGTCTTGAACATCCTTGTCCAATTTTTCTGAAATCGGTCACTTGGTATACATCTGCTGGAAGTACTTTCATCACTACAAGGGGTCCTCGATATCGTGCTTGTGTTTTGGTACTATTTCCTGTAGCTTCCGGTAACCGTTTAACAACAACCACAACATTGCCAACAGAATACTTATCAGCAATATAATGACGTTTATAAAAAAAAAACTTCATTTTATCTTGAGCTTTCAAAATGTTTTCCTGTGCTTCTTTGCGAAGTAATTCAGGTGCTGTATATTCATCAGATGTTGGTAGTAATTCCTTTGGGAATTGATCCAATTTAGTAGGCTTATAATCGTACAAAAGCTCGAAAGGTGGTTTGCCTGTAGATTTGCTAGGAGCCCAATTGATGCATCTCTGTATTTCGGGTAGTACTTTATCCCAATCTTTTTGTGACTCAGTTCGTATGCTCGAAGAAATCATGGGTAAAAGAATGCGGTTAATTCTCTCAAACTTGCCCATTGGCAGCTAGTCTTTGACTACAGTTTAAAGTATGCTTAATACCATTCTTTAAACAAAACTCTTTAAATGCTGCAGATGTAAAGCATGTTCCTCGATCAGTTACAACTCTATTAGGACTTCCAAAATCATTGATGAAGTCTTCCAAGTGTCTTAACGCACATTTGGTCGAACAACTTACACAGGGTCTTAAACGAATAAATTTTGTTAAATTATCTATGAATACTAACAGTTCTGTGTCACGAGATGAACTTGTGACAAAAGGCCCCAGAAAATCCATATGGACAATGTCAAACGGTCGTTTACCTGGTAGGATCGGATTAAATTTTTCTTGAACCTTTCCTGCAGGAACTTTTGTGAAAGCACACGCAACAGATTGCCTTATGTGATTCTTGATATATTCTGCCATGCGAGGAAACCAGAACTGCTGAGCTATTAATTTAGTCACCTTATCAACCCCAAATCGTCCTGAAAAATCATGGGAGCGCATAGCAAGATATTTTCTCATAGATCTAGGCATTACAAATAACTTCTTATACACACCGTTATTGCATTTTATACGATATAATATGCCATTTATTAGCTCGTATTTATCTTCAATGTTCCTGTTTTTCTTCTTAGATCCATAATTCTTCAATACACTAATAATCTTTTGCAACTCCTCATCTTGCGTTTGTATTAAAGATATTTTATCTTCTTCCGTACAGATATAAAATGCATTAAATTGCACTTCATCTTTAGAACTACTTGCAACAACTTCATCGAAATGCTCAGTATCGTCATTTATAATTGGAGCACGACTGACAGCGTCCACATGAGCCATTTGAGAACCAGACCTATGTTTAACAGTGTAGTCAAATTCACTTAACTGTTCAACCCATCTTGCTATCTGAGGTTTTATGTTCTTCTGACTGTTTAAATATGTTATTGCAGAACAGTCCGTTACCAGAGTAAAATAGAGACCAAGCAGCAGTGGTCGCAGACGGGTTACTGACCAAACTACTGCTATCAGTTCTAGTCTACTCGAGTGATAATTTCTTTCATCGGGAGTAGTATGCCTGCTAACACAGCAAACTAAGCGAAGAGCATTGTTTTTGTCTTTTTGAAGTAACATTTCGGCTAAACCCGAAGAACACGCGTCAGTATGAAGTTCAGTTTCATCACGTGGATCAAATAATTTTAAGACAGGTTCCGATATTAAAATTCGACGTAGTCTTTCAAATACATCTTGATGTTCAGTGTTCCAAATAAATGGTTGATCCTTCTTTAGTAAACAAGTCAATGGAGTAGCAATTGTGGCATATCTCTCAATAAAACGGCGAAAAAAACTAGTTAAACCTACAAATCGGTGGAGTTCATCCTTGGATTTTGGAACAGGAAATTCTGCAATGGCAGCCAGCTTTCTTGGCCCAGGTTTGATACCTTCTCGACTAACAACGAACCCCAGACTCAATTTCTGGTCCACGAATGTGGGCGTGAGTTCGAATCCCACTTCTGAAATGTAATAACAACAAGATCCAAAACGAACTTTTATTCCTTTAACACAGCCGTAGAAAAATATATCGAGAACTAACTTAATTTTATTACAATTTTGAATAATAGTCATATGTGTTGCCAAACTTAAATCTCGTGATAATCTAGTGATCCCGTGTTTCCTGTTTCCTTACACTATGAACAACTTGTAAACCGTGGGTACAGCATACTACTCTGTTGGGTACCCAGTCATACTGGGATCACTGGCAATGAGAAAGCCGACACACTAGCCAAACATGCTACCGTTCCATACACCGGTCATCTATCCTACAATGATATTAAGGCTAGCATCTCTTCCATAATAAAAGGAATCTGGATTGATAAATAGGATTGTGAAACAGGAAACAAACTAAATTCGATCTGCCCAACTCTCGCTCATTGGTCACCTCATCCATATCGCAGACTTGATGTCATTTTGACACGTCTCCGTATAGGTCATACGAGGCTTACCCATAAGCACTTACTCCTGGGTGAACCTGCTCCGGAGTGCCCCCATTGTCATACTTATCTCACCATTCGTCACCTTTTAACCTCATGCACTGCTTTTAGTGATTTTTACCACAAATTTTTTAACTGTGCTTACCCCGAACCTGGCGAAATTTTGGGTGAAACCCCACACCGTAATTTGTTCGCTTTCCTTCGGCGTACTAATCTTTTTTACTCTGTGTGAAGGGTCAACCTTTGTGTGAATAGTACCTGGATGATAGCCCCATCCAGATGTCTTTGTGTTAATTTTATCTACTTTTTACCTTTCTACAATTTGATTTTATCCTTTTTAGACTTCATAGTTTTTTACTTTTCTTGTTTTAAGCAACATCCTCTTACCCGGAAAAATCGTTTTTACTATCTACATAAATAGTCTGGCGCAGTATGTCCTTTCTGGACCTTGTGCCATTAAACACAACTAACCAACCAACCAACCAAATATTTTCTTGCGTTTCTTTTTTTTTTTTTCTGCTAGAGGGAGGTTCGTAATAAATTTTGGATACATAATTCCAAGCTTTATATGTGAACATCAATAATGATTTAATTTTTTTTTTTCTCTTTTTATAAGAATCTATTTGAGACAGACACAGTTTTGGAGGCCATCCAATCGACATCATCTGACATCATCGGTCAAATTGTGGAACCCCCCATCGAAATGGAAACTCCACGCAGTGCTTTGGGTGGTAAGCATGACCACAAACAGCCACTAACACCCAGAGGTAAGCATAATAACGTTACTAAAATAAAACTTTTCTTTGTTGACCTAAGTAGGAATTGACTTAATTTTTTTTTATATATATATATTACTTAAAGTAATTAAAAAACTTTGTAAAAAACACGCATAAGAAGTAATAGGTAAGAGGCTTAGCTGTTTCTTGTGGTTTTAGCCCCTCTATTATTGATAAAGCTGTTTCTAAATTTAATAAGCCTAATACTTCTACATATACTATTAATTTTCACAACGAATTGATTGTACTACCTTTCTTTTCACCTTTATGCTAGAAAATTTCTAAACTTCTCAAAAATTTCGGTTTCAAAGTCATTTTTAAACCTGTTAATAAACTTAAAGATGCTATTCCTACTGAGAACCGTTGGGGTGTTTATTATATTCCTTGTGGATCTTGTGATTTGGGCTATATTGGTCAGACCAGAAGAGCTCTCAAATTTAGGCTCAAAGAGCATGAGAGATATGTTTCTAAGCACGAACTTTCCAAATCTTCTATTGCCTCACATTGTTGGAATTCCAATCATCGATTTCAGTTTTCTAAGGCTAAGATTTTGTGCACTCCTCAGTCTTTGTCCCATCTGGATTTTTTGGAAGGTTTTTCCATTACCCAGCACTTAGATCGTCTTGTGAACGATGGTTCTTCCGTTCCTTTCGTTCATTCTGCTTGGAAGTTGCTGTTGTAAGGTTCTTTTCACTTTCTTTGTCTACTTTCCCCCCCTTTTTTTCTCCTGTTTCTTTAATGTGTATGTACGTGTGTTACTGTCTTTCTTTTTCGTTTTTATTTAAAAAAAAAAATTATATATATATATTTATTGTGCTGTCCTGTTCGTGGTTTTTATTTTATTTAATAAAAAAAAAAATAGTGTGCTATTTGTTTTTTGTTTGTTCTGTTTTCTCTTTTTTGTGTGTGTGTTTGTACTTGTTTGTTCCCTTTTTTATTATTATTATTATTTTTTTTTTTATTCCTTTTTATTTCTTTATTTTTTGTGCTTCTTTCCTTTCCTTTTTATCCCATATTTTAATTTTTTTTTTCTCCCCTCTCCGTGGTTTTGTTCGACTTTTCTTTGCCCCTTGTGGCAACATCTTGCTTGTTTATCTCTTTTCAGTTCCCTGTGTTCTTTACGACGAAGGGCTTGGACTGAAGAAGTTCAAAACAATTTTTGAACGAAACGTGCGTATCCTCTTACCTATTACTTCTTATGTGTGTTTTTTACAAAGTTTTTTAATTACTTTATCGTTTAACACCAGTATTTTGAGTGATTTTTCACATATATATTACTTGTTTAATGTAAGATTTTCTGAACCTGTGATATTTTGTTGTTTTTTTATGTGAGTGTGAATATAATTCTCAAACCTGATAGTTTTCAAAGTCTACCTTATTTATTAATCATTTGAATAATTTTTAAATTCAAAACTTAGTAAGTTTCAGGATGTATTCCTTTGACTTGCCATGGCTCACTGGGATAAGTACAGGCTGTCCGAAAACCAGTTTCTCCTATGGGATTTTGCGTACGAGAAAGGTTTTGCCGATTTGTCTCTGTTACCCCACTGTAGACAACTCTGTTGGAGAAAAAGATCTTTGCATACTGGCAATACCGAAGTATTTTGTTAATCGGAAATGAATGTCCAAATGTTTCAAAGAGCATTAGCAGATAAGCATATTTCAGCAGCACAAGCACGTAAACGCCAAAAAATTTTTATTTTTTTTCTCAGCTTGAAAATATTGTTAGCCATTTGTGGATACTTTTAACTTTGATTTTAGGCCCATTTTCTCCAGCAGAGTTGGCAGCAGTGATACAGTGGGGTAACAGCAACAAATCGGTGAAGAAGTGAACATTTACTCGTATGCAAAAACGGAGCTTTTCGGACAGCCTGTACTTATCTCAGTGAGCCATGGACTTGCAATCAAATTTGATACTTCTAAGAACAGTTTACCACCTCTTAAAATGGTAAACTGGAATATATTTCAAACAATTTTTTTTTTTTTTTCTGCAGGTAAGAACCACAGAAAAGTGACTGCCAAGGGGTTTAACGACCTAATTGAGATTGAAAAACAAAAAGTGGAAGCAATGAATGCTCTAGCCAAAGAAAAGGCTAGAGCTAACGAAATTGAAGAGCATAAGAACAAATTGTATGAACAAAGAACAAACTTATTTGCAGACATTGCAAACCATTTTTTAACACTTTTTAATAATAATAATCCTGAAACATAATTTCGTTTTGTTATAAATTGTGAATTTTTTTCTTTGAAAAACTTACTTGTACATGATATTTACAGTTACAAAGCTGTGTAGATTTGTTCAATTTTTTCCAGGATCCCATTTCCGTGAATTTCAGCCAGGGTGTCGATGATTTAAATCAGCCATTTTATTCATGGTATTTTCTTTTTTAAACTACATTGATTTAAATCAGGAATGTTCAAACTCTGGCTCATAGGCTAATATCTAATGTAATAACTGACTTCATTTAAAAAAAATCTTAATTTAAATCAAACAAAACCGATTAATTTGATTTGATTTTTTTTTTTAAACAAACAATTAATAAAAGTCCCTTTTCTTCTAAAAAAACTAAAATATTGGTTCAAATGCCTATGAAGGGTCTTTTTAAACGATTGCATTATTGCGAAAGGGTCAATACAATCTATTGTAATTTTGCGAAGGCATCGCAAAAAGGGTCTAATTTTCATTTGCATCGACCCCTGATAAATATTAAAATTAGTCATGATATTAATACTGTACTAAATTATTTGTTTTGCTGAAATAGACTTCACTTGTAAGGGTTTCCACTTCTGCATCATACCAGTACATAAATTATATCAATCTTTGGGGGGGGGTTATGGTTGCTACTTTAATACTTTAATAGGTAAGAGATATATTAGATGTGTTTGAATGTGCGAAATTGTAATGAAAATAATTTCTTTCTGTATCTTCAATTACAAGCATCGTTTTAAAAAGCTGCTAAATATGTTTTGCTCGGAGGCTGTCAAAACCAGAGTATGATGTAATTATAAATATCTCTTAGTACAATTATGCTGCTATTAATGTTTAACTTTGTAAAATATTTTTTTTTTTAACCAAGATTTTTTTGTTTCCTGGATAATATATTGTGTTTTAAGTACAGTACCCACTCGTTATATGATGCATTCAGATACATCAAGCTTTTTTTGTCTCAAGCTTTTTCTCCTCTCTTTCGCCTCGTTACTTTACATGAGAACCATACAGTCAGGGTGGCCACCACAATACAGCCACAGAAATAGTTGCTTTAGTAGCCTTCAGGGTACAAAATAGTAGCCTTTATGGTAAAAATTGTACCCCTTTTAATAATTTAAACAAGACTGAAACCTTCCAAAGTTAATCATAATACTAATTTAAAACATTAAAAAATGTAGAATACATTTTTGTCGAAGAAGTTAATGGAACATTTGTGAAGATTATAATGACTACATACATATATTACGCCACAGCAGATGATGCTTGTGTTTTCATACCATACCCTTACATGCTGAAGTCCATAGAACAAAACGTTATAAAATATACAGTTTTTAACATCTTTTAAATTAAATATAAAATGTGCTAAACACAGTAGACTTTCAAGAATTATGCAGATTCTAATATTTTAGATCATGATGTTGTTACCATAACTTTTTGTGATGTGCATTAAAAGTTAAATGAATTTTCAAAATAAAACTTATGACACTTTTTTAAACATTTAATAAATTTTGCAAAAAAGATATGGCAATTTAAAAACAAATGTTATTCATTTTCACGAAGCATACATTTCTAATAAATGTTAACATTGTTACTAATTTTCAGGGTGATATACTTGTTTGGGGCTTCAAATTAATGTTGTATGAGTGAAATAGTTAGCTTCTGCATTTTCTTGCATGTAAATCAGTTACCTAGAATGCAAGATAAAGAACATTTAATTTTTATGCAGGATACATCTGGGTTGGCATTTCCTTGTCAAATATAACGATATGGCATAGCAGGGTTAAATTTTTTATAGCAATTTTGGCAAAAAATTGCCAAGATCAGTAACATCTGGCATGATTTTTTTAAAGGACATGTACTGTTTGCTTTCCTACATTGCATTACACAATCGATATAACAAAAATGATAAGAGAAATAAGTAGTGATGGATTTTGCCAGAATTTTTCAGAAAACTCTCCAAAAGGTAAGTGAGCATTCATTGACTCTGTCGAATTATCTCTTGCACTGAGCGTTAGCTATTGAGAGCCATATCCCTTTGCATAATTTAGGGGCCAGAAGCACTGCTGTTTTGCAAAGCTGTATTTTGAAAGTTGTTCGTGAATTCAGTTTTGTTGTATGCTGTGGAGCCGATCAAGGGCTCAGCTCAAGTATTCACAGATTTTAGCATATGGAGCAAATTCTATTGTGTGTAAATTTCAGTATTTGAGGAAATCTCTCAGGTTGACTGTCTGTTATCAATAGCATTACTGCTTCTGAATTCCTGTTAAAAGTGCTTTGAATATTTGAGGAACAATTCAGTTTGTTTCATCCTGACATCTTGACTGATTATTGAAATTTTCTATACCACAAAGGCTTTAGAGCAGGGATGGGCAAACTACGGCTCGCAGCCAAATCCGGCCCGCTGGAAGGTTTCATCCAGCCCGCAGATAGAATTTAAATTTGCTGGTCCAACGGAAAATAAAAGAAAATATGTGTATATTTATATGTTTCCATATTAAGAATATGAAGATGGCTTGAAAAAAACTGCATTTTGAGTTTGAACGCAGATTTCAAGATTTCAGTGCCAATCAAACAGAATTGGATATTTTTACCATGCCTTTCAACATAAATTGTGAAGCAGTGAGGTCAGATTTGCAGCTTGAATTAATTGAGTTGCAATCTAACAATCCTCTCAAGCAGTTGTTTCTAAATATGCCAAAGTTAGAGTTTTACAAATTATTATAATAAGTAAGTTTCTCAAATTTAATATCTCACGCCCAGAAAATCAGTGCAATGTTTGCTTTGTCTTATATATGTGAACAAGTGTTTCCAACTGTGAGTAAGAATTCTTTTCAGAAGTAGACTGACAGATGAGCATTTAGCCTCGTTCCTTATAATCAGTACATCTCACTTCGAACCTAAATATAAGAAACTTTTAAAAATGAAATCGCAATTTCATTCATCTCATTAACATATTTAAATTATAATACTTGTATATTGTTTTTAAAATTTTAGAAAAATTTATTTTGGCCTGCCAATTTTTTTTTTTTCGATTTTTGGCCCGCAACCGAAAAAGTTTGCCCATCCCTGCTTTAGGGCATACACTCCAATATGGACTCGACAATTCAGCTGAGTTTCTGAAACAATATAAATAATACCACTGTGTTGTTCTGCAAGTTGGCTGCATTATGTTTTAGTAATATTGAGGTTTTGTCAACTTTTTGATTATGAAAATACATCTTTTACTGTGGTAGTGAACTACAATGGAACAACACAGTTGCTATGAATCCAGCTTATTTGTACTTGCCAGATATTCCTCAAAATCTCTGGCCAGACACCGAGTTATAATGGTTTTGGTAATGTGGTTACACACTCTAAACTGAAATCGAGGCAAAAAAAAAAGAAATTGCATTGATATTCCTAGAAAAATAGTTACCATTTTCCTCAAAATAGTTGCTTTTTTGCTGTTTGTACATATAAATAGTAGCCCATTTTTGATTATAGTAGCAAATAGTCGCCTTTTAGTTGCCAGTAGGCATCCTGTACAGTACATTTGAAACACTACAGTCACATAAAACAGATACAGTTAATTTCCTTTCACTAATCTTTCCTAGGAAGCAAGTTATGAGAGAAAAATCAAATCAGATCACTTTGGATAGTTTCTTTATCATTAAATAAAATATGTATTTGTACGCAAATTTTAAAAAGTTAAATTCTATGTTTATTATTCAAGTGATTATCTGTTACAGCACTTATACTAATTTTATTAGTGTATGTGATCATAAGCCTACATTTTATCAATTTTATCGCGCATCAACGGCACCCCCCTCCTGCCGTTTATCACACATTCTTCTTGTCTCCCGACAAGCACGGGCTACTGTATCTACAAACAATTTAAAAATAATTTTAATTAGACTTTATTTAGTATTTAATTACAAATTCGAAATGAGACCTGTTACTGACAATTAAAACGAAATTAAAATTATTTAATAATTGGCCACCGAATATTCAGTATTCAGCTGTTCGCCCATATTACTATTAGTTATATCTGTACATGCTAAATATTAAACTAGACTGTTCCTATAAATTCGATGAGCTTTAATATTTTGTCTTGCAGATATTCACTTGTGGGCAACTTGTTAAATAAAAATCAAAGTTGATTGGAGACTTTTCAGTACTAATTGGGCTGAAGCACAGAGCATGTTTTGAAAAGTGATTAATTATACAATAAATTACAAGATAAATAACTTAACATAAATATTTATTTAAGAAAAATGATTTTGTACAATTTTATTTCTGATAGTGATACCAGTAGGAGAGTCAGCCCACAAATCGTAATCATCAATTTTGTCATCATCAGAATCAGAATCTGATTCGCTGTTGGAATCGTATTCGATCCTGTGTTTGACACATAAATTATGCAACACTACATGTTAAAGATTCGTTCATTGAATCATTCATTTATGCTAAAAGAAAATTGTTTTTTTTTGGTTTGTCTGTGTGGCAACAGTTCTTGCCTGTAACGAGAAAGTTGTTGACTTTTTCTCTTCGTAGTTAGCATGCTGAATTAAATATGTAATCTAGGTAAATAAATTGTTCCTAATTAAACTTAATATACAGTATGTTTTTTCTATCCATAAACCAAAAGAATTAATAGGTTATGGGAACAACATCGCATTCCCTGCGCGTAATGTTAAATTTAAATTAAGTCATTTAGAACGTACACGCATTAAGCCTAACCACGCGGATTTTATCCTGGATGGATTTATCTAAAGTTCAGATTAAACCATTAGCTGGTGAAACAGATTGGCAAGTTTGGAAATATAGAATAAAATTCATTTTGAACTGCCATGCTGGTGCTTTAGAAGCAGTTGAAGGGAAGTTGATTAAACCTGAAAGTCTTGCCGCGGACGCTGATGCCGCTGCCCGAACAAAGTACGAGAAAGATTTTAAGGATTTTCAGAAGGCTAATAACAATGCAATGGTTGTCTTAACAAACTCCATGACAGAAGAAACCCTCCATAAGGTAATGCGTTTTCAAACTGCTCGAGAAATTTGGATAGAATTGCATAAGCTGTATGAAGCGTCATCAGAAAATCAACTGTATAATATTTGCATGAAGTTTTTTCAGTTTAAATGGAACGAAAATGAAAATATAGCGGCTCATCTTTCGAAGTTAAAGAATCTGTGGAACGAATTAAATTCAGGACTGCAAAACAAGAATGAAGCTACACTACCTGAATTACTTTTAAACTGCAAGATCTTAGATATACTCCCAAATGAATATATCACTTTTAGGTCCAGTTGGTTGTTGTTAGGTGATGACAAAAGAACTGTTGATGAACTAACAACCCAGTTATGTTCTTATGAAAGGGAGTTCAAAAATCGAGAAGAAGATAGTGCAACTGAACAGGAAGCTCTTATAGTGAAAGATAAGAAAAATAGACATTTTGTGCCTAAAAGAAAATCTAATAACTGTAATTATTGTCATCAAAAAGGTCACTGGGTCAAAAACTGTTCCAAGTGGATTGCTGATGGTAGGCCACCGAAGCCTACTTCTGATTCAAGAAAAGTAGGAACTTCTTGTACAGCCACCAACTTAAGTTTGATGTCGCTTGATGAAGAGGCATTTGCTTCAGAGATCCTTCAAAATTGTTGGTTTATCGATAATGGTGCTTCCAGACATATCACTATGAATGGCAAGGACTTTATTGATTTTGAAGAATTTGAGTCTCCTCAAGGAATAATTGCAGCAAATGGAAAAGCTCTACCAGCCCTTGGTAAAGGTACAATTCAGATTGTCACTATAGTGAACAATAAGAAGCAGTTAAAATACTTAAAAGATGTGTGGTATGTTCCTGAGATGAGCAAGAATCTATTAGCAAGAATATATGTGTTGGCCACTCATGATAGACATGCCAATAGTCGTTTTGAATCAAATGCAACTGAGTGTTGGCTGAAAATTGATGACATTTGTGTTTTACATGGAACTCGAAGCAGAGGAAGAGGACTTTTTAAGGCTAATATGAAAGTTATTACCCCCAAAAGATCCATTGAAGTGAACTTAGCCACATCAGATGATTCACTGTTACAACTTTATCATGAACGTTGGGGTCACCAAGACAAACGCCATGTAAAATCTCTCTTAAATCATGAAATGAATATAAAGGTTAATGTTAAAGAAGAGTTATGTGAAGCATGCATGTTTGGGAAAGCTCATAGATTAAGTTTTGGATCTAGAGATAATTGTTCTTAACCTGGAGAATTAATTTCTGCAGATGTATATGATCCATTTGATAAATCCTTTAGAAAATTTCAATATTTTGTCGTTTTTAAAGATCAGTTTACAAAGTTCTGCTGTATCTACTTTCTTAGGCAAAAGTCTGATGTTGTCAATTCCCTCGAAGAATTTTTAGCCTATACTGGAAATTTAGGTCATAATGTCAAAGAGATTATAAGTGATAATGGAGGAGAGTTTAATGGCAAAGAAGTTGAAATTTTACTGAAGAGGAAGGGAATTATTATAAGATTTACAGCCCCATACACCCCACAGCAAAATGGTGGAAGTGAAAGACAGAATAGAACTGTTGTTGAAATGGCCAGAACATTAAAGAATTCTAATCCTGGTATTGAATTTCCTCCAGCATTATGGGCTGAGCTTGTTAACACCTCAATGTACATACTTAATAGAACTGGAAAATCATCAGTTAAAGAAACCAAGAATCAAATACTTAAGAATTATAGGATCTGTGTGCTATGCCCATATACCAAAACAAAAAAGAAGAAAAATGGATAATAAAGCAATCAAAGCCTTTTTGATTGAATATGATAGAGATGAAAGCTATCATCTTTGGGTTCAGGAATCAAACACTGTCATATGTTCAAGAGATGTCAGATTTGATGAAAAAATATTGAACTGTGAAAAAGTTGTCAGTTTCCTACTACAGATGAAAATAAAGTGAGTTTTGAATCTAAAAATCAGGGAAGTCAGAAGAGATGTCAAAACCAATTCATGAAGAAGATTTTAGAAATGAGCCAGATGATGAAGATTTCAGAAATGAATCAGATGATGAATGTACTGACATTCATTCAAGCAGAGAATCAAAACACAGAGAACTGAGAAACAGAAATAATTTAAGAACGCCGAAACGCTATGAAGATTACATAATGATGGCTGAAGCCTTTATTGCTGATTTTGAAGAACCTGTTGAATGTAAGCAGAGAAAGCACTGGAAAGATGCAATGGACAAAGAAATGGCCTCATTAACTGAAAATGAAACTTGGACCTTAGAAGAATTGCCGAAAAATTCTAAAGCTATTCCATGCAAGTGGGTTTACAAGATTAAAAGAAATTCTGATGGAAGTATTGAAAAGTACAAAGCCAGGTTAGTGGCTAAAGGATTCACTCAGCAATATAGAGTTGACTATGATCAAACTTACAGTCCTGTGACTAAGATGGCAACGGTTCGTTCAATTTTAAGTATAGCAGCTAATGATAGAATGCATCTTACACAGTTTGATGTTTGTTCAGCATTTTTGTATGGCAAACTTGATGAAGCCATATACATGCATCAACCTGAAGGTTACAGTAATGGTACAGATAGAGTTTGTAGATTAAATCGCAGTCTCTATGGACTCAAGCAGGCCTCTCGCTGTTGGAACAGGTATTTTGGAGAGTTTTTCTCAGAACTTGGATTCAAAACAAGTGAAGCTGATCCATGTTTATATATCGGAGACAAAAATGGAACGAAGTTAATTGTTTGCTTATATGTTGATGATGGATTAGTTGCAACAACTGACTTGCAAGATTCTGAAAAATTCATAAATGATTTGAAGTCAAAAATCAACATCACAACCAAAACAGCAAATTATTTCCTTGGTCTTGAAATTCATCATTTCGAAAATGGAAGTATCAAAATCAATCAGCAAGCATATACCAAAAGAGTTCTTCAAAAGTTTGGTATGGAAGATGCTAAGCCTACTCCTATGCTTAAAGATAACACAAATGAGCAGAAGAGTGATGAACCATGTAATGTAACATTCCCTTACAGAGAAGCAGTAGGTGCTTTAATGTACTTAATGATAGGCACAAGGCCAGATCTGGCTTACTGTGTTGGTGTACTTGCACGCCAATTAGAAAACCCTTCTAGAGATGATTGGATGAAAGTGAAACGTGTATTTAGATACATTGCAGGTTCCTGTGATAAGGGCATTTTATACAAGTATAATTACAAACCTGGTTTAGTGGAATGTTATAGTGATGCTGACTCTGGAGGATGTAAAACATCAGGAAGATCAACCAGTGGTATAGTGATTTTATACAGTGGTGGTGCTATATCATGGTTTAGTCAAAGACAATCAGTAGTTGCAACTTCTACAACAGAAGCAGAGATAATAGCTGCTAGTGAATGCTCTAGAGAGATCATTTGGCTGAAAAGTTTATTTTCTGGTGTTACACAGTTAGATGGAGTACCAGTGCTTCAAGTCGATAATACAGCTGCAATTAGACTGTCGCAGAATCCAGAATTCCATCGTCGCACCAAGCACATTAACATAAATCATTTTTTCATAAGAGAAAAAGTCACAGATAAGCAATTGATTGTGCAGCAGATATCTACAGAAAATCAAATTGCTGATATGATGACAAAACCATTATTTAAGCCAAGATTATTGACTCTGTGCGATAAGATAGGTCTTGTATAACTCTTAACATTTTTTTAATTATTATTATTTTCTTTAACAAGGGAAAGTGTTGAAGATTCGCTCATTGAATCATTCATTTATGTTAAAAGAAAATTATTTTTTTTTTTTGTTTTTCTCTGTGGCAACAGTTCTTGCCTGTAACGAGTAAGTTGCTGACTTTTTCTCTTTGTAGTTGGCATGCCGAATTAAATATGTAGTCTAGGTAAATAAATTGTTCCTAATTAAACTTAATATACAGTATGTTTTTTCTATCCATAAACCAAAAGAATTAATACTACACACACATTTATAATCTTTGAAGCATATGTTGGGGCGTAATTAAGCGTCCGATGTTTATGCAAACATCTGAACCGCCCCTTCAAAACCCCATTACACCGTTCTATGCAAATTCGGGCTTTTACATGAGCTGTGTTGTAGCGCTCTTCTTGGATGTTTGTTGGATTTGGGAATGGTGTCATCAGCTACGGCTCCAATGGATATCCACTGTCACCTGAAACATCAGATATGTATTATAAACTTTTAATCAGAAAAATTATCCACATTAGTTTGATTTATAATTAGAGATGAACCGAGTACTTGGTATCTGGACAAATTTTGACCGAGTACTCTGTTGACACCGAGTAGTTGCAAAAAGTTTTGCATTTTTTAACAGTATTTAATAATTTTGTTAAACATTGGAACTGAATTATAAAAAAATATGGAAAAAAAAGCAACGGATTAAAATACTATTTTATAATAAAAAAAATCTGCACTTCGGAAACCACGGTCTAATTTTGAAAGTAGAATGAACCCAGGAATTTGGGAATTATCGGATGGAAGTGTCCAAGTTTCTGCTAAAAGTATTAAATCGCTTTGCATAAAGCACGGATTGGCTATTAAATTGAAAAGTGATACGACTATAAGTAAATATATATTAGCACTAATAACAATTAATATATGTGTTATATTATTATTATAATAACTATTATTAATTACAATAGTTTTTTACCATATTTCCTTAGTTCTTCTTAGCTATTAAACTTTTACTACATTGCTCATAGGTTAGCTATACTCGAGTATATTTTATTTTTTTAATATTTAATATTTTTTTATTTATCTTTTTTCCCTTCCATTTTCTGAATTTCTTGATAAATTAACATGGTTTTGGCAGCATTTTGTCTGTTTTTCTTTCTCCTACTTTTTACTCCTTGGCCCTAGCTGTTTCTATTTTTGTCGATTAATTTTCTCGGTTGGCATCGATTTCTAGTCTTGTCTGTGCTTCCACCTTCATGTTAGGTTAGCATCCTTGCTGGTTTTTTAACTTATAGCTATGGTCGTACCCCCAGGTTACGTAAAGCGACTCCTTTTGTCAGGTAGCCTGCAGAAACCTAGCTATTTCTGTTTTTTCTTTAAATTGAAATGTGAGTACAGTGGTACTTGATAATGGAGTACTCCATTTCAATTTTCCACTCCATCTCCACTTTATTGCTTGGGTTCGTCAAGTTAGGCTTAAGCCCATGTGATCTCACCTGGCTTGTTTTCCCACTTCTTTTAAGCTTTGTTAGCTCTGTTTTTAAAATATTTATTGCCTCTGAATTATCAATTATTATTTCATGGTTACGTATTATATTTGTTATTATGTGCTATCACTTAATGTTTTACTTGGGATTCCATATTACGTAAGTTAAGCTATTTATATTATATAGATATATATATATACACACACACAGAGAGAGGAGAGGAATGAGAAGAAAAGCTATTAATTTTTGTACTCCAATGAAACTAACCAACAAAATAACTAAAACTTTTCTTATTTGCTTGCTAATTTTTTTAGACATGTTTAGCAAGTTATAAAAATATTTTATACTAAGTGTTATATTTTAAAAATATGAGTAATGTGCATATTGTGTGTATTATTTTTCTACTAGTTACTCTGAATAATGTAAAAACAATTTCATTTTTAATTGCTAGATGTGTCTGGTAACAGAATATTCTGATTATTGTTTAGTGTTAAAATATTCACTGTTTCACTATTCAGTTGCATGGAAGATACTGTGTATAGAATTATAATTCAAGCTTTACCTGTACTTACTGAAGACAAAGTGAATAAAATTACCAATTTAATTCTTAAAGAAGAACCTGCAGAAGTTAGAGACTTATAGTTTTTGAAGGTTGAAGACCTTATCTTACAGTTAACAAAATTGCAAGCTAGTAAGTTTGTTAATTTTATTAAGCAAGAATGTAACTGGTAAGATTTTGTGTAGATTTTTTTGGACTAAATTTTAGTTCTAACATGCTATGTTAAACGTACTTGCCAAATGATAGATAAAAAAGATAACAGAATAGGCACTCTTCCCTTATAGATCCAATTTTACTTGTTATTTGTGTATCTCAGAGTTCGAACTGGCTTCTTTAATTTGGGTTCCCAAGAACTCAATGGATTACCTATTTGGGGTCCTATGTTGAACTTTCTGGGTCATTTTTACAATAGCAACAAAAAACAATGGAAACACTTTTAACACGTGGATGTAAAAGTGGTTTCTCAAATATACCTCAAGTCCTAAAAAAGCAGGTGTCGGAGACCCAGTGAGTACGAGTTTTTGTATTGAAAATTATCAGTCTCTTTAACATTACAAGTATCAGAAAATATTTTGAATTAATACAAAATGACACTAGATAGGAAAATATTAAATGTGGGTAACTTAAACTGAGGTTTCTCTGTAGTGTTATTTTATTAATTGTCTTGCCTGTCTATTTTTAATATTTTTTCCTAATTTTTGTAAAGATCTTGTTTTCTGAAGCTTAATACACAGGAAAAAGATTCTTCTGTCTTGTTACATTTTTCAAAATATTTTAGGTTTTTAGTAAAGACTTTCTCTGCATTGTCTTATCTGTCATGAATAAATACAATTGCTGAAAAATTTACTTGGTATTTTAGTAAACAAAATGAGACTTCTGCAGAAAACTACATTTTTCTTTTAAAATTGCATCATGCACAGAAAATTATGCATGAGTATTACACAATATGTGTATTAATATCATTGGTGTATTAATATCATAAATTTATATACAGTAGGTGCCGCTTAATATTATCGTGGATAATGTTATCATTCGTTTAATATTATTAGAATTATGAAGTCCCGAACGGACATGCTAAAAATTTGGGTTTTTGTAATTAAATCCTTCGTTTCTTGTTATTAGTTTTGCATACCATTTTCGATTTTTTTTCCATTTTTTTCCTACCATTTTCGATTTTTTTTTTTTTTTTTTTTCCCCCTGTAATCAAAAGTGGATGCCTTTTATTGGCCGATGAAGGAATTTCGAGTTTGAGCATGTGGTGATTTCCTTACCTTTTCCTCCTTCCTTGCATTCAGTTTCCACAACTGATGCATCCACAACCAATGCGAACTTTCGTAGACTGACAACTCAGGTTCTGCTGTGTTTCCTTATTCTCTCCTGTCGCTGATCTTGTTCTTATCGTGAGCAAGTCGTCCATCCTATTGTAAGGTCTAGAATTTTTTCTCTTTGTCCAGTTAAAACTTACTGCACTTTCAAGCATTTTAGCAATGGAGAAAAAACGTAATGATTTAACAATTAAGGACAAAGTTGACATTTTGAAGCGCTTTGATAATTTACCTAAGATGAGTCAAAGAAATGCTGCTGCTAATCTAAACATTTCTCAGCCACTACTCTATAAAATTCTAAAGAATCCAGACAAGATTGAAAACAAGGCGAAGTTAAACAGAAATTGGAACTGTAAGCGAAAACGTACTGGAAAAAATGAAGAAGTGGAATCTGCTTTGAAACTCTAGTTTACCAATGTTAGGGGAAAGGATGCACGCATAAATGGTCCTTTAATGCGACACAAAGCTGAAGATATCGCATCTAAGATGGGGAAAAAAAAAAAAAAAAATCATCGGAACGGATGGGTGGTTTAATCGCTGGAAAAAAGAGAGAACATTGTGTTTAAACGCACACACGGAGAAGAAAAGGACGCTGATTTTCCAGCAGCAAATAAATGGATTTCTGAAGAATGGCCTAAGATATTGCCGATTATGCCCCCCTCCCTCAGAATATCTACAACGCGGATGAAACTTTCGTGCCTTGCTAGAACGTACGTATCTCTTCAAAAACGAGAACTCTAAGGGGTGCAAAGTTTCAAAGAACGTACAACTGTTCTTTGCAGTGCGAGCATGACTGGACAGAAGAAAAAACTTTTTGTTATTGAAAAAAACAAAAAGCCAAGATGCTTCAAGGATGTTAAGAAATTGCCTGTGAATTATGCTGCAAATAAAGCAGCATGGATGACAGCTGATCTATTCGGCGAATACCTTAAGTGGGACAAAGAATTAGATCACAGTACCGTTCTACTCATCGATAACTGTCGTGCCCACGATGTAAATGTCATATTGAAGCATATTAAAATTTTCTTACCCCCTCAGGGGGAAAACCTTCTTTAGGTTTTTATGGGTGTCGCAATCCCGGGACCCCAGCGATCTTTCGCTTTTCTTTCCTCTACTCTCCTCTCTTCTTAGCTTTATCCTTCCCTTTCCCCATCATTGTAGTTTCCTCTTTGGGGGTGAGGGCCCCCCTTTAGAAGCTGCGGTCACCCTGTGCCGTCAGCTTCTATTGGCGGAAAACTACCCACGTGTTGGCCGTGTGTGGAGACCCGTGTCCCCGGAAAAGGGGATCCTGGTAATTGAGGGGTGTTCCCGTAAAAGAAATCATCATTACGGAATTTCCATAGACACGGGAGAAACCTCAACACATTGCTTTGGCCTCGGCTTCGGGTAAACGGGAGGTATACAGCGTTCCCCTGTATATCAATCGGCTGGTGGTACGGATTTCGATCAACTGCTAGGGATCAAGCAATCGGACATCTACTGGGCACGTTGTTAAGGGTGGATGCTGCCTAAGGGATGTAATGTGCGCGTATAGACCCGACTAGCATGGTGTGCAAATGCACATCCCCTCGTAGGGCTCTGTGGTGGGTGGTGCGGCCAAGTCCGAATCTCAATTCCCCTAACATGGCTTTGAAAAATTCTTTGTCAAACATCAACGCTCCGCTGTCAACCTCCAATGAAAACACTGATGCACAACTTATACACATGAATGCTCGATTCTTCATCATCCACTGTGTTGAAGGTAACTTTAATGAAAGATCACCATTCTTAATACACAAATGTATCACCGATAATGTAGGAGAAGTTAAAAAAGTTAAAAAATTAAGATCTGGAGACCTCTTAGTAGAAGTATCAGGCAATAGACAAGCTTCCAAAATCATGAAGATTACAAACTTTGGCCTAAAATCTGTTACAGTGACACCCCCCACATCCCTAAACATCTCACGAGGAGTCATATCAGAACCTGAACTTTTGTACTGCTCTGAAGCTGAAATATTAGAAAACCTGAGAGATGACAAAGTATGCGCTGTGCGTCGAATCACTATTCGACGCAATAATCAAGTAATCAACACTAAACATATTGTCTTAACTTTTCAGTCACCCACTATTCCAACCCACATTAAAGCTGGCTATCTCTTATGTCCCGTAAGACCATACATACCAAATCCTATCCGTTGCTTCCAGTGTCAAAAGTTCGGTCATACTAAAACCTCCTGTCGTGGGTCACCAGCCTGCGCTCATATTGGTGCTTCTGACCACGACAGTGACACCTGCTCTGCAGCTGCTAAATGTGTCAACTGTAAACAGGAGCATCCATCATATTCCAAGTCATGCCCTAAATGTTCATTTGAAAAAGAAATCCAAAGAATCTCGTACTCTGAAGGTCGTAAAATAATAGAAGCTCGCACACCAAAACCTGGCCTATCCTATGCAACAATAGTAAAATCTACGAAATCAATAGCCATTCAAACCGACTCTCCATCAAATATTTCCACCATCAATACCTTAACAAGTAATTTGTTTACTTGTTCTGCTTAAGAGTACTTTGTGTACTCTTAAGCAGAACAAACCTTGCTCTACATCCCCAAAATCTCCACCAAAGAAAAAGGTAACAAGTAATAGCTCTACCCAAATCAGACCACAGCTTAGTAAAACAGCTACTTACAAATTAAAATATATAACAAATTTAGCAAGAAAAAAGTACCTCCACAGCCACATATTCATGACACAATTTTAAGACTTGCCCCATCAGAATCAGACATTAGTGATGAAGAATCGATGGAACAGGAAGAAATAAAACTGCCTGATATCTCTGCAGGGTTTACAAAGGAGACGCACAATACCAATAACATTACATAATTATGGCATTGTTGCTCTCATGGAACTGCCATGGCTTTCAGAATAAAATTGATGACCTTAAAACACTTCTCTATGACCTCAATCCCGCCTGCTTTGCTCTTCAAGAAACTTATCTCAAAGCTGATAAACATCCTACCATTCACAAATATACAATCCTTCGCAAAGACTACGAACTCAGGGACAGGGCCTCTGGTGGTGTGGCCCTGTTAGTCAACAATAACTATCCCTACATAATAGTCAATCTGAATACCAATCTCCAAGCAGTTGCCGCTCGTGTCAAATTAAAACAGAACACTAGCATCTGCTGCATTTATCTCCCTCCCAATGAAACAATCAACCAAACATCTCTCAGTAATCTTATTCATCAACTCCCAACACCATTAATACTCCTTGGCGACATAAATGGGCATAGTCCATTATGGGGCAGCAAAGATACCAATACTAGAGGTGAACAAATAACAACTGATTTCTCCCCATGTATTATGAATACTTACTTCCATCATCCAACTAAATCCTTTCATGCCATCGACCTAGCCATCTGTTCTCCTTCACTCCTCCCCCTCTATAATTTCTCAGTTTCTGGCGACTTCCATAACAGCGATCACTTTCCGATCATTCTCTCACCCTTATATCAGAATGTCAACCAAACCACTAACATACTCAGATACATTCATAATAAAGCAGACTGGCAAACTTTTACTTTGCTATCTAGCATATTACCAAACATTATTGAAGGAAACAGAGACGAGGTCGTTAGGAATGTCACCTCCATTATCATAAATACAGCTGACGCGAGCATTCCAAAATCTGTTAAAAGCAACCATAGAATTAAAAAGCCGTGGTGGAACGAGCCTTGCACCCTCGCTAAAAAACAGCAGAAGAAAGCGTGGGGTAATTTTCGGTGGTACCCCACCACTGAAAACCTTATCACCTTTAAAAATGCTCGTGCAAACGCACGCAAAATAAGGAGACGTTCCCAGAGAGAATCCTGGATTAAATACGTCTCCAGTATCTCACCTTCTACCTCCAGTAAGGAACTATGGGACAAAACTAAAAGAATCATGGGCATCTATAGTAATCACTCCATATCCTGCCTATCTATCAATAACCAAATTATTTCAGATACAAAAAGAATTGCAAATACAATAGGTCAATCTCTAGCATTCACATCCTGCAATAACTCCTATTCTAGCACCGATCTTCCATATAAGGAACAATCCAAACGCCATAAATTAAACTTCAAAACTTCCTCAAACTTCTCCTACAATAGTCCTTTCACTATGAATGAACTACGCAACAGTTTAAGACAGTCATCAAGTACATCCCCTGGCCCTGATGGCATTACTAATGATATGCTTAAACATCTCTCCTATGATTCTTTAGTTAGTCTTTTACAGCTATACAACAGAATATGGAATGAGCATGCCTTTCCCTTGGAGTGGAGAAATGCAATAGTCATTCCCATACCCAAACCTGGAAAAGACTCCACTAATCCCAATAACTATCGTCCCATAGCCCTAACTAGTTGTCTGTGCAAACTACTGGAGCGTATGATTAATACTCGTCTAGTATATGTCTTAGAAACTGAGGGCCATATACACCCTTTCCAGAGTGGATTCCGCAAAGGCAGAAGCACAATCGATAATACAGTACAAAGCCGAAAATCCGGAATGGACGGGACTACGGCGATTCCAGATTCTCGGATTTTCCGGAATATTGGTCATAATAAAAAAAAAAAAAAAAAAAAAAAAAAAAAAGTAGCGGCTACGTGATGGATTACGGGGTCTCGTCGTGAACTATGTATTTTTATAACGTTTTTCGAAATTGCCACGATCCGTAGGCTGTACTGTTGAAATTGTTCAATTGAATTCACTTTAAAAAAAAGAAGAAAAAAAAAAGGCACCCTACTAATTGCCGCGTATATATTGCTTGCCCAATAACGTGAACGTAGTCACAACTTAAAATAAAAAAAAATCTTCCAGTATCAAAGGATAAAAAGATATAACAGCAATTTTTATCGCCATCCCATGCACTAAAACACTGATTGTGGGTGCGCAGACGTTCCCCATTTCACCGGAGTGACTGGAACCGGTTTGTCTGTGACTGGAGCTTTCGCTTTTCCAAACAAGTTGTTACATTCTTGTCTTCGTTGCACGTGCTTACTGATATTTTTATTTATGCGTTTTTTTAAACAACGCTTCCAATGGTATTTACGCTAATGTATGTTTTTACTGCAGACTTGAATGATGCTATAAAGAGTTTAATTACTTTCTTTGCCTCCTTAGAAAGAATAACATTAAATTAAAAATAATATCTCTACCGATTATTAAAGCTTAAATGCTTTACACTAACAGGAAGTGTCTCCACCCCCCTTTTTGCGTTTCTGTTTAGAAATAACAGTTAAATCTTTGGAATGCAAAGAAGGAAAGTTAGGTCATGAGTCAGAGTTTACCCTGAGGTTTTGGATATATATATATACTATACTATATATATATATATGTGTGTGTGTGTGCGTGTGTATATATATAGATATATATATATATATATTGACGCTATTGTCATGATAACAAACTAGTCTAATGCTTGAGCATCCTGTAGTTTATTTATTTATTTATCTAATTTTTTTTTTTTTTTTTTTTTTTTTTTGAGGGAAGGGAAAAAACTGAAATCCAAATGATCTGTCATCTGTTCTAATCTAAATGTGCTGTCATCTGTTCTAAAATGGACTATGCAAGCTGCATCTATGGATCAGCTTCTAAATCTACGCTAAAAAAATTTGACACTGTGCATCATACTGCACTACGCATATGTTCTGGTGCTTTTAGGACATCGCCTGTCCATAGCCTTTATATCACCTGTCATGAACCATCCCTCACTCTCATACGTCAGAAACTATCATTAAATACCTATTTTCGCATCCTCTCCCATTCTGCACACCCCTTAAAGAATTCTTTTATAGACACCCAGCTGGACCAGTTTTATGAAAATCGCCCTTCCTGCACTCCCCCCTTTGGACTTAGAATCCGTAGGAGTGTAGTCGGTACCCAATTGGAGGATGTTAATGCATCTACTTGTTCATTTCATGAAGTCCCACCATGGACTAAATTGCAGATTTCCACCCTACAGCCATTCGAAGGCTTCACAAAACAAAACACTGACCCCATAATATATCAACAGTTATTTCTAGACCATAAAAGCAAATATCGAAACTTTGAAGAACTATACACTGACAGCTCAAAATCTCATAATCATGTAGGCTTTGCTTATGTACATCGCAATCATTCTTACAACCACACCCTGCCTTCATTTTGCTCTGTATTTACAGCCGAATTAATAGCTATTTATGAAAGCCTTCTTTACATCTAGAGAACAAATACCAAACATTTCATCATCTACTCAAAGATGGGCCCCCCATCCAGATGTTTTTGTTTCACTTTTTATCTGCTTTTAACACCTTTTGAATTTTACCATTTACCTTTATAGTCTTTACAATTAGCTTTTACTAGATTTTAGTGGTACCTTGTATCTGGGTACACCACTATATGATTTTAACTCCTTGTCTGGCGCAGCATGTCCTTTTTGGACCTTGTGCCAAAAAACACCAACCAACCAAGATTTTCTTACCTGCCAATACTACAGCAACTTTCCAACCATGGAATAATTCCTGACCAAGACGCTCCATGTCTTGAGACTTGGGGTGCAACACAGAGGCAAAGCTGAGGCCTTTCGAGAACAGTACATGTATGAAAGTTTTATTTATAATTTGTTGAGACAAAAAACGAGGCAGACAAGCTGAAGACTTTCTATTTGTTCCTGGACACTCCTGTTAAATTGTAATTAGTTTACCTATATATGCAGGGGCGTATCCAGAGAAACCATCTGGGGCGGGCTCCGTTTTTCTTTAGGATGATACATTGATTTCCCAATACTTTTTCTCCCAATGTATAACTAGACATGGTATATCACAACTAAATAAGTATGTTGTCTGCTGGAAGAAACGTCGAAAGAAAACTCGGAAGGGGGGGGGGCAGAGCTATCGTGCGCCCTATACCGATCAAGTTAAGGCCAATGCTCATAAGCCACGTATTTTATGCGTTTCAATGGACGACGGGACTTATACAGGAAACAATGTTCCGTTGCTCTCTAAATTGTGTGTGGAGACAGGGTTTTCAGTTTAACATATTAATCTTTTGTTGGTAGATTCCGACTGGTCATTAAAAGTCTTAAATTTCGCCAGAAAAATGTCGCCTTAACCACTGTAGTGACGACAAGACGTGGCTAATGAGCAACGACCTTTATTCATGTTGTTGTTCGCGGACCCTACCCATTAACATTTTAGTGTGTACAGAGTATAATTGCTGAATGCATTATTGAACCCATTTCACAGCCACGGTGCAATATACAGTGTTCACAATATACATTTTTACATTTTAGGATGGCATTAAATTTTCCAGATTAAGTAATTCCCATCCTTTTCTGTGAGGACTGTAGTAAACCAACCTCAATTGCTATTTACAACTATTATCACTATTACCTGCTATTTACAATTTGAGTTTTCTTTTTTAAAACCAGCCCAGCTATTCATTTCCAGGTACTTGCTTTGTCTGATATCTTAGAATATGTTTTACTTTTATAATGAGGATTTGTATCCATACGTCTGGGTGGTGTGGACAACTTATGGGAACAGTTGAAAGAATGAAAGCTGTACAAATTGCGGAGGGTTGGATTGTTCGTCTATGCTTCAGCATCACTTAAGGCCAATGCTGATTGCTGCTGCTTCTAACGTGACTGCAGTGGGTAAGAGAGCATTCTCGTCGCGAATTTCGAACTTTTTAATGGCAAATCGAGGTTTACCGATAAAAGATTTCTGCACTAAACCGCAAACTCCATCCCCTATAAAATGACTAGAGCAACGGAAGATTTTTCCCCCGGTATCATTGTGCCGTCGTCCATTCAAATATGGTGGAACCTGCTAAAGTGACCACCTTGATAGAGAGACCGTCTGTCTATAGTGACAACTTTAATGCAATTTCGCTTTACAACCACCACACTTTACCACCTTTTGTAAGGTGACCAGTTTTGTTCTTCCCAATGGTAGTCCCATTATACAGGTTCCACTGTACAAATAAAACTGGGAACTGTGCTCCAGCCACTGTAGTGATAGCGAGTCAATAAAATTTGCCCCTCCTTCTGTTTAAAAATGAAAGCTCTATCATTTTTGTAAATAGAGAAATTATGTTTAGTCCACAAGCATTCAATAAGTATTGGCGTAAATATTCTTTGTGAAAAATCGGCCTTAAATAGAGATCTTCGTAAACAGAATTTGTAAAAGAATAACATTTCCCTTTACACTTTGGAAGGTCCCTGGTTCAAAACCAGTTCGCGTCCGCCGACCTAACTGTTCGGACTTTTCCGTGCTTTCCTCCGAAACTTAGTGTAAATAAGGGTTGGGACGCCTTAGGAAGACCACCCACGGAGTGCACCCCGCCCATCGGCTTAGATTCCATGTGCAGATAATTGACCGTAATCTAACAGCACCAACACCAACCTTTTACATTTTACATTCTTAGGACTGTGAATATTTTTCTTGATATATTGGCGTGTTTAAAGGTGTTACTTTTATTATCATTATATTATTTTATTATCCACAAAAAATTATTTTAAGTTACCTTAAAAAAATGTAGTAAAAACAAGCAATACAATAAAATTAGGTTTCAAGAAAATCAAAATGAGTCAGTTGTTTCATTTTTCGCCTTCCCATTATTCTTTCTTCCAGATTTTCTCAAATGTGAAATGCGACAGCTTCCATTTTATGAATTTTTCTAGCTAACCAGCCGAAGCCTGAAAATTTTGCATTCCAAATATTTCTGCCAGAATAAGAGAACTGCAGTAATTGCTTGATTTTATTTTGGTAACAATTATCTACATGAGGGATCTAGGCCGAGTACAGGGTGCCCTACGTGTGGGTTTTTCTAAGGGGTCTTAATTCGTATTCGTGAGAAGTTTCGGAGAAAACTGCATAAGACTCCGAGCGGCTAGATTGACGGACTCTGGTAGAGTTCGAACTAGGCACTTTTCTTCTCTCAGTTGCGAGCGCTATGCACTCAGCTACTCGTCGGGCCTCCAGAAACTGAAGTTATGTGTTATGTGATAAGCCTATACTAGAGGTATCTGCAGTCTTGGGCGGTTGCCTTGGTCGGAGGATTTTTTCAGAGGTTCTAACGCCTATTCATGTTAAATCTGGAGAAAACCATCTGGAAAAACTCTAGATAGTTAGATCGACAGCTGCGTGGTAGCCCCAAATGCGGGACCTTCACACTTCAGCCGCCTATCATGTCGAGTGTCTTATCCACTGGTGGGGCCCAGAAATTAGTTTGTTGGATGTTCAATACCTTGGCAAAAGTCAATGTGGCCTCTTCCAATCGGCCACATTGACTTTTTGGTTGTTTGGATTTGGATCCCGAACAAAATTTTTGTGCTGCTTCTTGAATTTTCTCTTTGCTTCTAAAATACCTTTGAGAATACACTTAGATAGTTGAGATTGTCTTGCGAATTGCACTTTTGACATTCCCCGACACTTTTTCCACTCTTAAAAAACGTTTCCCCTGTTCCTGTAGCGTAAGATGAAAAAAAAAAAAATCGTTGTTAAACAGAAAGGACGTTGTCTTTGAATAGAAATTTTTTATGTTGGAGTTGCTGGGACTTTGAAATATCGTCTTTGGAAAGAGATCGTCGTTAAACAGAGAGTCAACTGTATATGCAGTACTACTTTTTAAAATTTCAGTTCAAATGAAAATTTACAATTTTTTTTAGCTTCCCTAATCCATAGTGTATTTCTAGCTCTGGGGGGCGGGGGGGGGTCGAGCCCCTCCAGATATATATATATATATATATACATATGTTAAGACCATATATATATATATATGGTTAAGACCATATATACATATATATATATATATGGTCTTAACCAAATAGTACATAATAAACACTTACATTATTATTCTACACAATCTGATCCCTCAAGTATACTCCTATATATAACCTGTTAAATTTGTCCTTATATAAACGAACAAGTCAGTCTTAACGAGGAAGACATAAAGCTACTTCTACTACCATAATGTCAAATAAGCACATTCAGTCTGAGTTATACACCCTTAACAAAAGTTTTGAGGTTGACCATAATTGGCTAAAAATACGAGCCTACATTTTCTCTTTAAAGAAAAAACACCTTTCAAAGTATTATAAAGTTTTGACTTCATATACTTTCTCTGACCATTTTGCCCGCTTGTTTTATGATTTAATAGTTACTCGTGCCAATGCACTAAATTACAATTTACTAGGTCACAATCGCAATAGTACTAAGCTAAATTCCAATTTTGTAATAAATTTCTCTAATCCTGTTTTTAATATGATTAACTTCAATAAACTTTTCTCGTCTCACTCTGACTCTTTCCCTTTACCGCATCTCAGCCTAAAAAAATCTTTCAAATACCCTATACCTATGGGTAGAAAGATATTTAATTATAACTCTTTCTGTAGGAGCTTTGTAAAATGATGATGAGGTGCCCTGTCTTTGTACCAGTGGTCAATACAATTCATATGTTAATTCTGATTTTGGACATATAGTTACTGGAGATCTTTCTATTATCAAAAATCTTAAACTTCAACGGATCATGAAAAGAGGTACTAAGTTTAGGTTACCCACTAAATACTGTATTGATGATATAATAGATACTTTTATATATAATATAGACTTATATATATATATAACACTTCAATTAAAACAGTAAACCTTCTGCCTTCTTTAATGAATGGAAATTTAATATTCTTGCTGACCTAAAAAACAACTACTTTGTAAATTTAGATATACTAAAAATATAAAACTAAGTAATCAAATAACAGAGTTACAGAATATTTTTATCATAACTTATGTTTATAAGTCTAGCAATAACTATGCTATAATATGTAAGCAGTTATATCACAATCTCTTAGCTTCATCCATTAAATTAGGATTATTGTTCAGTCTAACATCTATCTCTGAGATAACAATGAACAAAAAGATCTTAGCTTTCCACAAGTTACTTAAAATCAAGCATGACAATCTAAAATATCCTTACTTAGTGCTAATACCAAAGTTTCATAAAACTGTTACTATAGGATGTAACACTTATAATAATGTAGCAAGTAAAATATTACTAAAAATACTTACTTCTATGCATAATCTGTACATAAAATCTAACACTTCTTCTATATCTATAGGTAATAGCTATGAACTAAAAAATAAGATTAATGCTCTACATGATGTTATTAACATACCAACTTATGATTTTAAAGACTTATTTAATAGTATACCACTAGACAACTTACACAATCTAATATTGAATCTATTTATACATAGTAATAATAATATAACCCTGCCTTTTTACATAGATACTATGTATTTCGAAAATCTTTTTAAAGTTCATAGTCTATAATAACTAGATTCTACATAATAATAAATTATATAAGCAAGTTATAGGAATACCACAAGGTGGTTCTAATTCCAGTTACCTAGCAGACCTATATTTATATAATTATGAAAAAAATTACGATAATCCTTCAATTGTAATATATAGGTACATAGATGACGTAATAACAATAGCTACTGACAATACTTATAGTGATACTGACCACCTACCAATAGCTTACCATTCAGCCCTAGAATTAATAAAAAATCCTAATGATAATAGAATAATAAATTTTTTAGACTTACAAATTAGAATTAATGATGATAAGAGTCTATCCTTTAATATATTTAATAAAAGAAATGACTTTAATTTTCAGGTTAATGCTTTCACTCATTTTACTTCATGTATGCACACTTCTGTATTTAGAAATATTATCTCTAATCATAAATATAGAATAGAGTCACTATGTACCAATAGTCTTATGGCCAGTAACTTAACTGACCTATAGAAAACTGCTCTAAAATATAATTATCCAAGTAAATTTCTAACTTCAATTTTATATCCTTTATGTAATTAAAAAAAACTGTATGTCCTAATCAGAATATTGGTTGGTGAGGATGGGGTTGGTTGTTGGTTTTTTCTATTTAAAAAAAAAAAAAATCATAAAATATGTATCTATATATTTTATACAAAAAAAATTGTTTAATTAAGAACAGTTGATTACTGGTACTTTTTCCTTTTTATGAGTCTGTAACTAATGAAGCCATACAGAGTACTGTTCTACCTTAATATTTTACAATAATATTAGCATAAATAGCAATTAATAAATGTGAAATATTAATATAACTATTATCATTATCATTACTATTATAATTAATTTCTACAGTTTTTCTCCTTTTCCACAACTTCACCTAAGTACTTCTTAGCTACTGCAGCTTGTACTACGTTAAACATAGGCTAGCTATACCAGTGTTATATTTATTTTATTATTTATTCATTTAATTATTATATTTAATTATTATTATTTTATTTTCCTTTCCTTTCCATACTTCCAGATTATTAATAATATTATTTTTCACCCCACTCCATGGCATTACTTGTCTAATGATGGAATTAAGTCCTCTCTGATGGCAACATACACTAAGTACTGCCTCCATAACTGAGCTTCGATCTTCTTGTCTGGTCCACTACCTCGTTTGTTTATTTCTAATAGCTACGGTCGCGTCCCCAAGTTACGAAATGGCCCTAATTTTGGTCAGGTAACTTGCAGAAACCTAGCTATTATTGTTTTTTTTTATTAAATTGAAATGTGTGTGCAGTGGCGCCTGATGATAGAGCACACCACTTCAATTATCCTTTCCATATCCGACTCTTGTGGATACATGTGATTAGGCTTAAAAGCCCACCTAGTCTCATTTGGCGCTTTATATCCAATTTATCCACCCTTTCATTGCCTTAGAAGGCTATATTTAAACACTTTATTCGGTATAAGCTCGTAAATTGGCACCATGTGCTATCTGCTTTTTATTTTTATATTTTATTTTTTTCGCTTTATCAATGGATTATCTTGGGATTTCTCATAACGTAAGTTAGCTATTCTATATTTTATATATATATGATATTAATACACACTAATGATTTTTGAAAGTAGAGCTAAATTTTAAGGTCAAATTATTTAAAACGATCTGCATATGCTGTGAAAGATGTTAAAATTTTCATTAACTTTTGTCAGTACTTGAGTTAGTTCGTTAACTTGAGTTTTAATGAAAGTTGTATCTTTTTTTTAAAATACAGATATGCAAAATATTGGTTATAATAATTTTAATATTAATTACTCTAAATATATATATACAATTGACAAACTTTTTCATGACAGTTAACCAAGCAAATAGATACAGAATGTCTGTTCTCGCACTTTAGACAAATGCACAAGAGAATAACTTGTTTGAAATATACAGAGCTTTATCTATAGTGAACATAATATCCCTAAAATAAACACACTATACTCAGTCATTTTGCAATAACCAGCAAAATAAAAGCTTAAAGTTATCAAAAGTTGGTTGGTTGGTGTTTATTGGCACAAGGTCCAAAAAGGACATGCTGCGCCAGACAAGAAGTTAAAATCATATCATGATGTATTCAGATAAAAGGTACCACTAAATCTAGTAAAAGCTAATTGTAAAGACTATAAAGGTAAAAAGTAAAATTCAAAAAGTGTTAACAGATAAAAAGTGAAACAAAGACATCTGGATGGGGGTTCCATCCAGATACAATTCAGACAAGTGCAGACACTTCACACTGAGAAAAGAATGTTAGCCCGTTGAAGGAATAAAAACAGGTGATGGTGAGGGGTTACACCCAAAAGGTCGTCCAGTTTGGGATGAGAACAATTAAAATAATTTAGGTAAAAGGTTTTAAAAGCAGAGCAAGAAGTTAAAAGATGATGTATAGTAAGATGAGTATGACAATGAGGACATTCTGGAGCAGGTTCACCCAATAGAAGGTACTTATGGGTAAGTCTTGTATGGCCAATGCGAAGACGAGTCAGAATAACATCGTGCTTGCGGTATGGTTGAGTGGACCAGTGGGTAAGGGCCGGCCGGATAGAGTGAAGTTTGTTTAGGGTTTCACCGTCCCATATATGATTCCAAGTGCCTTTTGTTAGGGAAGAGATGTCAGATTTTATATCAGTATAAGGTAGATCGCAATTATATGGGACAGTAGAATGCCTGGCCAAAGAATCAGCTTTCTCGTTTCCAAGAATCCCAGTATGGCTAGGTACCCAGCAGTAGAGGATGTAGTATCCACGGTTCATGAGTGTCTTGTGCATGCATAGGCCTTTTAAAATATAACTATGAGTGAGGGCGCCGGATTGCAGATTCTCTAATACACTTAATGAGTCAGAGTAGATGATGAAATGTTTGGTATTTGTTCTCGAGATGTAAAGAAGGCTTTCATAAATAGCTATTAATTCGGCTGTAAATATGGAGCAAAATGAAGGTAGGGTGTAGTTGTAAGAATCATTTCGATGTGCATAAGCAAAGCCAACGTGATTAAGAGATTTTGAGCCGTCAGTATATAGTTCGTCGAAGTTTCTATTTTTGCTTTTATGGTCTAGAAATAACTGTTGGTATATTATGGGGTCAGTGTTTGGTTTTGTGAAGCCTTCGAATGGTTGTAGGTAAGAAATCTGCAATTTAGTCCATGGTGGCACTTCATGAAATGAATGAGTAGATGCATTAACATCCTCCAATTGGGTACCGACTACACTCCTACGGATTCTAAGTCCAAAGGGGGGAGTGCAGGAAGGGCGATTTTCATAAAACTGGTCCCATTGGGTGTCTATTAGAGAATCCTTTAAGTGATGTGAAGAATGAGAAAGGATGCGATAATAGGTATTTAATGATAATTTATGATGTATGAGAGTGAGAGATGGTTCATGACAGGTGACGTAAAGGCTATGTACAGGCGATGTCCTAAAAGCTCCAGAGCATATGCGTAGTGCAGTATGATGCACAGTGTCAAGTTTTTTTAGTGCTGATTTAGAAGCCGATCCATAAACGCAGCTTGCATAGTCAATTTTGGAATGGAAGACGGCACGGTAGATCCGCAAGAGAGCATCACGGTCTGTCCCCCAAGAGGTATTGGTTAAAACCTTTAAAATGTTAAGTTTTTTCTCGCATTAATTGCGGATGTCTGAGATGTGTTTAGCAAATGTAAGTTTCTTGTCAAAATTTAAAACTAAAAATTTGATAGAATCCTTGACAGCAATATTAGTATGGTCCAGATAAAGTTCCAGATCCGGGTGGATCCCGCGCTTCCGGCAAAAATGGGTACAAATTGTTTTCTCTGCTGATATCTTAAAACCGTTTCTGTCACACCACTTTAAGATACGGTTGATGGCATTCTGAAGCTGGCGTTCTATCAGGCGCATGTTCTTTCCCTGACAGGAGATTTGCAGGTCATCTACATAAAGACTACCGTAGACAGTCGTGGGCAGTTGTTTCAGGATGTTGTTAATTTTTATTGAGAAGAGGGTGACACTAAGAACGGAGCCCTGTGGAACACCCTCCTCTTGAACAAAGTTATTAGATAGCATGCCATTAATCCGGACCCGGAAATTTCGGAGTGACAGAAAGTTTTTTATAAAAGTGGGTAGGTTGCCTCGAAGTCCTATATTATGAAGATCCAAGAGGATACCGTACCTCCACGTTCGGTCACATGCCTTTTCAATATCAAAAAACACAGAGACTAAGTGGTTCTTCCGTAAGAAGGCATTACGAATTTGGGTCTCTAATTTTAATTTGTTATCTATGGTGGATCTACCATTCCGGAAGCCACTCGGGAAGGGATGTATATGGTTCCCTGTTTCTAAAATGTAGAGAAGACGGGTATTGATAATTTTCTCCATTAATTTACATAAGCAACTAGTAAGGGCTATGGGTCGGTAGTTATTAGGGTTAGATGTATCTTTTCCTGGTTTAGGAAAGGGAATAACTATTGCATTTCTCCAAGAGGTGGGAAAGGTTTGTCGTTCGTTCCATATTCTATATGTACAATTTCAAAAGGTTGAGTAAAGATGCATCGGATAAGTGTTTCAGCATTTCATAAGTAATACCATCGGGACCTGGGGATGTGTGTGAGAGGACTGTTTTAAGTGTTTGGTGAGTTCATGGATGGTAAGGTCGCTATTGTACGTGAAGTGTGAGGAGGTTTTGAAATTTATTTTTTGTCGTTCTGCTTGTTGTTTATATGGAAGGAAAGAGTTTGAGTAGGAGGTACTGCATGAGATGGAAGAGAGAGATTCACCAATACTATTTGCGATTTCTTTTGTATCGGATATAATGCTGTTATTTATGGATAGACAGGAAATAGACTGATTAGTATAAATACCCATGGCTCTTTTTGTTTTCGTCCATAGTTCCTTACTAGAAGTAGAGGCTGTAATGCTGGAGATATATTTGATCCAGGATTCTCTTTGACACTGACGCCGGACTCTACGTGCATAAGCTTTAGCTTGCTTAAAGAGGGTGAGGTTTTCGGTGGTGGGGAACCGCCGAAAATT
This sequence comes from Cheiracanthium punctorium, assembly GCA_038373885.1. Taxonomy (NCBI): domain Eukaryota; kingdom Metazoa; phylum Arthropoda; class Arachnida; order Araneae; family Cheiracanthiidae; genus Cheiracanthium; species Cheiracanthium punctorium. Next base: position 3,510 of record JAWZYV010012814.1, on the reverse strand, counting down.
GCTCCAGGCTTTCTGCTGCTTCTTTTTAGCAAGGGTGCATTGTTCATTCCGCCACGGTTTTTTATTGCGTCGAGGTCTGATGCCTGATTTAGGAATGCTGGCATCAGCGGCTTGGATGATAATTGAGTACGTTTGACACTGTCATAGGGCAGTTTCAGATACGTCACAATCTTCCGTGGAATAACTGACGTCTATGTTCATTCAGTTCTGTGGACGAGTCACTCAAACGAGTTCTATGTACATTCAGTTCTGTGGACAGACGTCACTTCAAAACGATTCTATTGGTAAGTACAGTTCGGTCACGTGTGAACGTCATGGGCTTCACAACATCAGAGGTGATAGCAGACAGGGAAGTGAAGGTGAACCAATCTGCCTTATCATGAATGTATCTAGGTACTGAAGTATGTTGGGATTGTGGTACAGAGGTGACAGAAGAATCGGAAATGATCACTGTTGTGGAGATCACTGGATACAGAAAAATTATATGTTGAGAGGAGTGATGGAGAACAGATAGCAAGGTCTATTGCATGGAAAGTTTTAGTTGGATAGTGAAAGTAAGTATTGTCACCATTATTCATGCAGCAAAGGGAGAAGTCAGTGAGAAGTTGTTCGATTTGAAGGCCTCTATTGTTGGTGTCCTTGCTACCCCACAAGGGACTATGAGCATTCATGTCACCAAGGAGGATGAAAAGAGGAGGAAGTTGCTGAATGAGACTATTGAAGGATGTTTGGCTTATGGCTTCACTAGGAGGGAAGTATATACTGCAGACAGTTGTGAGTTGTTTTAATTGAATACGAGTGGCAACTGCTTGGAGATTTGTGTTAAGATTGACCATAGTGTGAGGATAACTATTGTTAATTAATAGGGCAATGCCACCTGTGGCTCTATCATTGAGCTCATAGTCCTAGCGAAAGATGGTGTAATTGTGGATTTTAGTATGTCTATTGGTTTTGAGAAAAGTTTCCTGAAGGGCAAAGCAAGCGGGGTTATGATCATAAATCAGCGTTTTGAGGTCATCGTTTTTATTAAGGAAACCGTGGCAGTTCCAAGACAGCAGCAGAGCCATTATCATGTTGTGTTTGGGATGATGCTCATCTTGCTCCGAACCCCCGTAGGCTTGAGAGGGGTGCTAGGGATGTCGTCATCATCCATTGGAAGATCTGACATTTCAGAGTCAGAGGGGTCCAAATGTAGGATAGTATCGTCTATAGGGCGTTGCGGAGGAACGTGTTTGATTTTGGGTTTATTGTACTTTGATCTGTAGACCGAAGACTTTTTTATTTGTGGTCGGGTTGAGGTAACATTTTGAGAGTTTTTCTTTGATATATGTTTTTGTGGAGCCGTGGAGGATTTATTTTGATTAGAGATGGATTGTTTAGGTATTTGGGCTGTTGCAGAAGGAAAGGAGACAGGTACGGATTTTGGTAATTCAGTTTGAGTTGCTATTGTTTTAGTTGATTTTGTTGCAGCTGCATATGATAAACCAGGTGTTGGTGTCCGGCTTTCTATTATCTTACGGGCTTCCTGATATGAGAGTCTTTGAGAGGCACGTAGGGACTGAATTTCTTTTTCAAACGCCCATTTCGGGCAAGATCTGGAGTATGAAGGATGTTCCTCTTTACAGTTTACACATTTTGGAGCTGCAGAGCAGGACTCACTGTCGTGGTCAGAAGCACCACAGCGAGCACAGGCAGGTGACCCACGACAGGAGGTTTTAGTATGGCCGAACTTTTGACACTGGAAGCAACGGATTGGATTTGGTACATATGGTCTCACGGGGCATAATAAATAGCCGGCTTTAATATGAGATGGAATAGTGGGTGACTGAAAAGTTAAGATAATATGTTTAGTTTTGATTATTGATTATTGCGTCGAATAGTGATTCGACGAACGGCACTTACTTTGTCATCTGTTAGGTTTTCTAATATTTCAGCTTCAGAGCAGTGCAAAAGTTCGGGATCCGATATGACTCCTCGTGAGATGTTTAAGGATGTATGAGGGGTCACTGTAACAGTTTTTAGGCCGAAGTTTTTAATTTTCATTATTTTGGAAGCTTGTCTATTGTTTGATACTTCTACTAATAGGTCTCCAGATCTTAATTTTTTAACTTTTTTTACTTCTCCTACATTGTCGGTGATACATTTATGTATTAAAAAAGGGGATGTTTCATTAAAATTACCTTCAACATACTGTACGATGAAGAAGCGAGCGTTCATGTGTACTAATTGTGAATCAATGTTTTCACTACAAGTTGACAGCGGAGCATTGACGATAGACGAAGAATTTTTCATATCCATGTTGGGAAAAATTGAGATTCGGACCCGACCGCACCACCCACCACGGAGCCCAACGAGGGGATGTGCATTGGCACACCAGTGCTAGTCGGGTCTATACGCTCACAGTACATCCCTTAGGCAGCGTCCACCCTTAACGACGTGCCCAGTAGATGTCCGATTGCTTGATCCCTAGCAGTTGATCGAAATCAGTACCACCAGCCGATTGATACACAGGGAAACGCTGTGTACCTCCCGTTTACCCGAAGCCGAGGCCAAAGCAATGTGTTGGAGAAATGACCCCTCAATTACCAGGATCCCCATTTCCGGGGACACGGGTCTCCACGCACGGCAAACACGTGGGTAGTTTTCCGCCAATAGAAGCTGACGGCACAGAGTGGCTGCAGCTTCTAAAGGGAGGCCCTCACCTCCAAAGAGGAAACTACGCCGAGGGGGAAAGTGAAGGATAAAGCTAAGGAGAAGGGAGGGTAGAGGAAAGAGAAGCGAAGGATCGCTGGGGCCCTGGGATTGCGACACCCATGAAAACCTAAAGAAGTTCTTCCCCCTGAGGGGAAGGTTATCAAAAGATCCCCCCCTTTATGAAAAACTTGGAATTTTATTATAAAATAGGGATTAGCAAATATGATATTGTAAACAACTGACAATTTTTATTAAATTATTTCTTTGTTTATATTTACAATGCAATAAAATTGTACAGAATGCATATTTCGATTTGTTTTTATAAATTTAAAATTTTAAATGCATGTGAAAGTTTGTGTGTAAAATTAGGAAATCGTCGTAATTCTGTGATTTACATCAAATATGCTGCCTTGGATTGATATTGTATGACTGAAATTGAAAAAATCAGCCTTTTAATGTTAAAATAGATGTAGTTTTTTTTGTATAGATTTTTTATTTTTGCTATAGTATATTCCCCCCCCCCCCACCCTGCAATTTTAAAAACAAACCGCTATATTAGTTTCTGTACTTTTTTTAAAATAAAAAAATCTTATGAGTTGTGTTATTTTATTTTCTGGCAGTTTGCAACTAATAAAAAAAACGCTTGTTCCTATCTTGGTTCTAACTCTGTATCTTCTAGTTGCTGTGAACCAAAAAGATTCTAAAATTTTACATAGCAATTGGCACATGAGATACGGTATACTGCGTGACCTACATAACCTGGGCTTCCGTGGCAACCTACCTATCTTCATCAAGAATTTTCTCTCGCTACAAAAC